>JAVJAQ010005555.1:0-228890 GCA_032362365.1 Zygogramma bicolorata | reverse complement strand
ATTAATATACCCCGCATATTTATTACTACAATCATTTTCAAATCTTACACACTGGAGACTTTACTGTAACATAGTTCTCTATTACTTAGCAATTGGACATTTCCCCATTGACAATCTCTAAGTTTGAAAGACTAGTTTTGAAATTCGAAAGAAGTTAATGTGTGAGACTTCTGGATACTTGGTTCCCATTTCTTACGGACCTGTGCTTCCTCGTTCCAATTCTAACGGTGTTTCATCCGATCTTGTCGGCGACTCCATCCTGACAGAGCCTGGTACCTAGGGAAGAGAACTATATTAATACATATTTCACACAATTCCTCTTGTGTAATCACTAACTTTAGTGATTAATCCTAGGGTGGTAGAGGGACAGAATTAACACTACTCAATTGCTAATTGTTGACTTTTTTTGAAACAAAACAAGAGTTACTCAACAGAGTGTATGAAAGGATGTGTTACGTTCATACAAGTGTCTCTACGGCGACGTATCGGAGCTTATTATTAATCAGAGTGTGTTCTACTAATACTGTCTCAACGGCGTAGTTCCGGAGATCATATTAACAGATTGTGTGAGTTCCATCAATACTGTCTCAACGGCGTAGTTCCGGAGATCATATTAATAGAGTGTGTGCGTTCCATCAATACTGTCTCAACGGCGTAGTTCCGGAGATCATATTAACAGAGTGTGTGAGTTCCATCAATACTGTCTCAACGGCGTAGTTCCGGAGATCATATTAATAGATAGTGTGAGTTCCATCAATACTGTCTCAACGGCGTAGTTCCGGAGATCATATTAACAGAGTGTGTGAGTTCCATCAATACTGTCTCAACGGCGTAGTTCCGGAGATCATATTAACAGAGTGTGTGAGTTCCATCAATACTGTCTCAACGGCGTAGTTCCGGAGATCATATTAACAGAGTGTGTGAGTTCCATCAATACTGTCTCAACGGCGTAGTTCCGGAGATCATATTAACAGAGTGTGTGAGTTCCATCAATACTGTCTCAACGGCGTAGTTCCGGAGATCATATTAACAGAGTGTGTGAGTTCCATCAATACTGTCTCAACGGCGTAGTTCCGGAGATCATATTAACAGAGTGTGTGAGTTCCATCAATACTGTCTCAACGGCGTAGTTCCGGAGATCATATTAACAGAGTGTGTGAGTTCCATCAATACTGTCTCAACGGCGTAGTTCCGGAGATCATATTAACAGAGTGTGTGAGTTCCATCAATACTGTCTCAACGGCGTAGTTCCGGAGATCATATTAACAGATTGTGTGAGTTCCATCAATACTGTCTCAACGGCGTAGTTCCGGAGATCATATTAACAGAGTGTGTGAGTTCCATCAATACTGTCTCAACGGCGTAGTTCCGGAGATCATATTAACAGAGTGTGTGAGTTGCATCAATACTGTCTCAACGGCGTAGTTCCGGAGATCATATTAATAGAGTGTGTGAGTTCCATAAATACTGTCTCAACGGCGTAGTTCCGGAGATCATATTAATAGAGTGTGTGAGTTCCATCAATACTGTCTCAACGGCGTAGTTCCGGAGATCATATTAATAGAGTGTGTGCGTTCCATCAATACTGTCTCAACGGCGTAGTTCCGGAGATCATATTAACAGAGTGTGTGAGTTCCATCAATACTGTCTCAACGGCGTAGTTCCGGAGATCATATTAATAGATAGTGTAAGTTCCATCAATACTGTCTCAACGGCGTAGTTCCGGAGATCATATTAACAGAGTGTGTGAGTTCCATCAATACTGTCTCAACGGCGTAGTTCCGGAGATCATATTAACAGAGTGTGTGAGTTCCATCAATACTGTCTCAACGGCGTAGTTCCGGAGATCATATTAACAGAGTGTGTGAGTTCCATCAATACTGTCTCAACGGCGTAGTTCCGGAGATCATATTAACAGAGTGTGTGAGTTCCATCAATACTGTCTCAACGGCGTAGTTCCGGAGATCATATTAACAGAGTGTGTGAGTTCCATCAATACTGTCTCAACGGCGTAGTTCCGGAGATCATATTAACAGAGTGTGTGAGTTCCATCAATACTGTCTCAACGGCGTAGTTCCGGAGATCATATTAACAGAGTGTGTGAGTTCCATCAATACTGTCTCAACGGCGTAGTTCCGGAGATCATATTAACAGAGTGTGTGAGTTCCATCAATACTGTCTCAACGGCGTAGTTCCGGAGATCATATTAACAGAGTGTGTGAGTTCCATCAATACTGTCTCAACGGCGTAGTTCCGGAGATCATATTAACAGAGTGTGTGAGTTCCATCAATACTGTCTCAACGGCGTAGTTCCGGAGATCATATTAACAGAGTGTGTGAGTTCCATCAATACTGTCTCAACGGCGTAGTTCCGGAGATCATATTAACAGAGTGTGTGAGTTCCATCAATACTGTCTCAACGGCGTAGTTCCGGAGATCATATTAATAGATAGTGTGAGTTCCATCAATACTGTCTCAACGGCGTAGTTCCGGAGATCATATTAACAGAGTGTGTGAGTTCCATCAATACTGTCTCAACGGCGTAGTTCCGGAGATCATATTAACAGAGTGTGTGAGTTCCATCAATACTGTCTCAACGGCGTAGTTCCGGAGATCATATTAACAGAGTGTGTGAGTTGCATCAATACTGTCTCAACGGCGTAGTTCCGGAGATCATATTAACAGAGTGTGTGAGTTCCATCAATACTGTCTCAACGGCGTAGTTCCGGAGATCATATTAATAGAGTGTGTGAGTTCCATCAATACTGTCTCAACGGCGTAGTTCCGGAGATCATATTAATAGATTGTGTGAGTTCCATCAATACTGTCTCAACGGCGTAGTTCCGGAGATCATATTAATAGAGTGTGTGAGTTCCATCAATACTGTCTCAACGGCGTAGTTCCGGAGATCATATTAACAGAGTGTGTGAGTTCCATCAATACTGTCTCAACGGCGTAGTTCCGGAGATCATATTAACAGAGTGTGTGAGTTCCATCAATACTGTCTCAACGGCGTAGTTCCGGAGATCATATTAACAGAGTGTGTGAGTTCCATCAATACTGTCTCAACGGCGTAGTTCCGGAGATCATATTAACAGAGTGTGTGAGTTCCATCAATACTGTCTCAACGGCGTAGTTCCGGAGATCATATTAACAGAGTGTGTGAGTTCCATCAATACTGTCTCAACGGCGTAGTTCCGGAGATCATATTAATAGAGTGTGTGAGTTCCATCAATACTGTCTCAACGGCGTAGTTCCGGAGATCATATTAACAGAGTGTGTGAGTTCCATCAATACTGTCTCAACGGCGTAGTTCCGGAGATCATATTAACAGATTGTGTGAGTTCCATCAATACTGTCTCAACGGCGTAGTTCCGGAGATCATATTAACAGAGTGTGTGAGTTCCATCAATACTGTCTCAACGGCGTAGTTCCGGAGATCATATTAACAGAGTGTGTGAGTTCCATCAATACTGTCTCAACGGCGTAGTTCCGGAGATCATATTAACAGAGTGTGTGAGTTCCATCAATACTGTCTCAACGGCGTAGTTCCGGAGATCATATTAATAGAGTGTGTGAGTTCCATCAATACTGTCTCAACGGCGTAGTTCCGGAGATCATATTAACAGAGTGTGTGAGTTCCATCAATACTGTCTCAACGGCGTAGTTCCGGAGATCATATTAACAGAGTGTGTGAGTTCCATCAATACTGTCTCAACGGCGTAGTTCCGGAGATCATATTAACAGAGTGTGTGAGTTCCATCAATACTGTCTCAACGGCGTAGTTCCGGAGATCATATTAACAGAGTGTGTGAGTTCCATCAATACTGTCTCAACGGCGTAGTTCCGGAGATCATATTAACAGAGTGTGTGAGTTCCATCAATACTGTCTCAACGGCGTAGTTCCGGAGATCATATTAACAGAGTGTGTGAGTTCCATCAATACTGTCTCAACGGCGTAGTTCCGGAGATCATATTAACAGAGTGTGTGAGTTCCATCAATACTGTCTCAACGGCGTAGTTCCGGAGATCATATTAATAGATAGTGTGAGTTCCATCAATACTGTCTCAACGGCGTAGTTCCGGAGATCATATTAACAGAGTGTGTGAGTTCCATCAATACTGTCTCAACGGCGTAGTTCCGGAGATCATATTAACAGAGTGTGTGAGTTCCATCAATACTGTCTCAACGGCGTAGTTCCGGAGATCATATTAATAGATAGTGTAAGTTCCATCAATACTGTCTCAACGGCGTAGTTCCGGAGATCATATTAACAGAGTGTGTGAGTTCCATCAATACTGTCTCAACGGCGTAGTTCCGGAGATCATATTAACAGAGTGTGTGAGTTCCATCAATACTGTCTCAACGGCGTAGTTCCGGAGATCATATTAACAGAGTGTGTGAGTTCCATCAATACTGTCTCAACGGCGTAGTTCCGGAGATCATATTAACAGAGTGTGTGAGTTCCATCAATACTGTCTCAACGGCGTAGTTCCGGAGATCATATTAACAGAGTGTGTGAGTTCCATCAATACTGTCTCAACGGCGTAGTTCCGGAGATCATATTAATAGAGTGTGTGAGTTCCATCAATACTGTCTCAACGGCGTAGTTCCGGAGATCATATTAACAGAGTGTGTGAGTTCCATCAATACTGTCTCAACGGCGTAGTTCCGGAGATCATATTAATAGATAGTGTGAGTTCCATCAATACTGTCTCAACGGCGTAGTTCCGGAGATCATATTAACAGAGTGTGTGAGTTCCATCAATACTGTCTCAACGGCGTAGTTCCGGAGATCATATTAACAGAGTGTGTGAGTTCCATCAATACTGTCTCAACGGCGTAGTTCCGGAGATCATATTAATAGAGTGTGTGAGCTGTAAAGAATCAATGATTAGTACATGAGAATTTAAACATATACGAAATTTACCTGAAAGAAACAGATTTGATATTAAATAACTGAAAGAAATCACGGAATCTCGTACTAAACCGGTTTTGTCGTCATAGACGGTAGGCATCGTAAAAAAAACCCACTTCGAAACTTTACTATTCCGTGCTAGTCGAGTTCCGTGTTCTGTACTTGTAATTTTAAATATGACAGATGTCAATTTCTATTGGGAATTTCTACTAATTCCTTATTTATAATGAAATTATATTTACCGGGGAAGAATTCAGGTCCAAAGGAAGAGTTCTTGCCTGGTTGAAGGTCCAAGACGAACTGCCTTACCCTGGAAATCGGTCTGGTATTTATAGGAGAAAGGTTGTTTCCATAGATACCGTCTTTTCCCATAGAATTCGATGTATTTTGCCGAAAAATCTAATCTAGCTTCTATCTCATGCGAACCAAGGATCTGAAATTCATGCAATATGTTCTGAGGTAACCCGTCTTTCAGCATGACCATCCCGGAAAAGCGAGTGTTGCCCCATTTTCTCACAAAACATCCCGAAAGTTGAAATTGTTTGGGTTGTTGACAGCTGACGCTACAGGACATGTGTTCGGAAAAAGCCCCTGGGTGCTCTTCTGGGCACCGGAGAGTGGCTGATTATGGTGTCAGTTTTGTGAGAAAAGAATCTACTACAACTCCCACAGAGAATTTTGTATGTCCGGCTGATCACAAATCCCCAATATCCCTACGAAGTTAAGGTGCTGTACCAACAGCACTCAGAATCGCCAAAACTTACTCATTGTCTGGAACTTTACGTATTCTTCTATCAAGAGAGTGTTATGGAACATAAGGGATGTATATGTTGTCCTCTGGTTGTCCCATTACCTGAATTCTGTTCTTTCGTTAATAGGATTCGCACCACGGAGAAGGGAAATGTGCAGGTTCTCCTTTTCTGTTCAGGTATGCTTATTCTAGATCCTTGTATACTTACCTATTAACTTACCTATTGACTGTCTTATTCAGGTTGAATCCTAGAATTTATAAAAAACAAACAACAATTCGCCAAGGCCTATGGAGGAAATTTTGCGTGGCATCACGAGTGTTCGGTTCATGTCCTCGCTTGATTTCACTTGTGGTTACTGGCAAATTCCTCTTTCCGCAGATTCTCAAAAATATACTGGCTTTAAATTCGACGGAAAAACCTACTGCTTCCGTACATTGCCATACGGTCTTAATACCAGTGTTAGCACATTTGTGAGGTGTTTGAATAAAATATTCGGGCCAGAATTCGATAGTTTTTTGGTGATTTACGTCGATGACCTGCTTATTATTTCCGATAATTTCGAGGAACATCTATGTCATTTGAGAAAAGTATTTAGTACTTTGAAAGAAGCAGGGTTCACTTTGAAACTGAAAAAGTGTAAATTTATTAGGAATGAAATGCCTTTTCTGGGTTACTTATTAGATACAAAGGGAATACGTCCCGATCCTATCCGTACGCAAGCGTTGCGTGATTATCGGGTGCCGAAAAATAAAAAAGAGTTACAGCGATTCTTGGGCCTAGCTAATTTTGACCGTTCTTTCTGTAGTAATTTCTCGGCAATTGCATCTCAATTGACCGCTCTTTTGAAAAAAAAATCTTCGTGGCGTTGGACCAACTTAGAACAAAGCGCTTTTGATAACCTGAAGGAGCGTCTCGTGAATAGTACGCTTTTATATCACCCGCGTGCCGACCTTCCCTTCTGTATCGAGACCGATGCATGCGATACTGCACTCGGTTGCCAACTTTTCCAAATGGTTGATGGCATTCGGTATCCCGTCGCCTGGGCGTCGCGTACTCTACTTGATCGGGAGACTCGGTACTCTATAAATGAAAAAGAAGCACTCGCTATCGTGTGGGCCCTGAATCGGTTTCGTATTTACCTTCTAGGGAGAAAGTTTACAATTTTTACAGACAATCATTCGGTCACCTATCTAAAAACATGTCGTCTTCTTTCCAGCCGAATTTCGAGATATGCTTTAGCGATCCAGGAGTACGATTTTGATATTAAGCACATCTCTGGATCTCAGAATATAATTGCGGATGCATTATCTCGTCATTCCGCGGTTCGTCCACCTTCTCCAAGCGATAAACTTTTCAAAATACTACCTCTCTTGAGGTTACCAAGTTCTGTGCAGGCCCTTCTGAAAAATATTCGGACTCACCAAAACTCAGATCCGAAATTGAGTGATATAATTGCGAAGTACGAGGGCAGTGATGTGCTTCAAAAACGGTTTGTTTTTTTTTAATGACATTCTTTATACTTGTCAAAACAATGATGAACACTTTTTAATGTGTATTCCAAAAAAATTGGCCCCAATGTTCGTCGAGGCGTATCACACTACCTTAGGGCATTTTGGTGCCTACAAAACTTGGAGGGCTTTACGAAGAGAACTCTGGTGGAATAACATGTTCAAGGACGTTAAAAAAATTGTTCAACAGTGCGAGATCTGTCAAAAAGCTAAATGCTCGATACTTCCGTGCCCAGCCTTACATTCTATTATCCCATCAAGCAAAAATGAGCTGATTGCTATAGATTTATACGGGCCATTACCGATCAGTAGGGGAGGTGTGTCCTTCATTTTTGTATTATTGGATGTATTCACCAAATACGTAACCTTTTATGCACTGAAAAAGGCTACCACGCGTGCTATCCTCCATCGCTTTGTGAAAGATTTTCTTCCTAAAATGGGGCCTGTGAAATCGGTCTTGAATGATCACGGGACTCAGTTTACCGCCGTGAAGTGGAAGGAGACTCTGGCGTCTCTGGATATAAAAGTGATTTTCTCCTCAGTTCGGAGGCCTCAAGGAAATCCAGCAGAACGAGTCATGCGAGAGCTTGGCCGGTTATGCCGGACATTTTGCCATGATCAACAAACCCGATGGGCTGTTGAGCTGGAAAAATTTTCTGTTTTTATAAACTCGGTTACTCACGAATCTACCGGTTTTAGTCCCCACGAGTTACAGTTTGGTACGGAAAGTCCAAGATTATTGCCTTCATTAGTCCAGGGGCCAGTATATGATGCCAACCCAACCCTAAGTCATGAAACTAAATTGAGGTTAGCCAAAGAATCCCTAGAGGGGCGGGCAGCCCGTCGGAATGCTCGAAATCCTTCTCGGCCGTATCGGCAGTTCTTGGAAGGTGAATTGGTTTTGTTGCGCGCGAACCCTATGTCATCTGCGTTAAAATCAGAAACTAAAAAAATTTTATTGCTTTTTGAAGGCCCTTACCGGGTAAAGAAGATGGTGAGCCCAGTCACCTATGTGTTACAAAATGTTGATTCAGATAGAGAACGGGGAACATTTCACGCCTGTCATCTCAAACGGTTCCAAGCACGAGAGCCTTCGAATCCTACATGACGTCATCGAAGGTCTGGGGGGGCAAGTTGTAACAAAATGCTAGGTGCCCAGTTACAGATTGCTATTAACGGCTGTCGTGATTCTCGTTCTTCCTTATAGATGTCGATACCTGAATGTTTTCATTCCAATTTGTTCGAATTCCGTTTTTCTGTTGAATACCTAAAGATAACATTTAGAGATAATTGGTTGCACGTTGCCATCGTACTACGAAAAGCAAATTGTTGTTTGAAAGCCCTTGGGTTCGTTCACTAAAATTTGTTATACAAATTACGGGTGCATTGCCTGGTTTTAGGTAAGTTCATTGTTGATGATCGATGTAAAGAGACGAATTACTAGTTTTCGAAGGCTTTTAATTCTGTATATACTTTTTTTTTGACAGATCAATATGAATGTTATAAGAATCCAATATATTCGCCATGACAACATGGTACAAAACTAAAAGTAAAATACAAAGCGTTTCTTATCAAATATCAATTCTAACATCCTCACTTCATTCATCCAACACTAGAGGAGATGGTAAGAAACCTTCATGTTGTTTATTCTGCGATAACAGTTCTCACGCTAGTCAAGATTGTTCAAAAGCGCAAAAACTATCTCTTGATCAAAAAAGATCTATAATAATGAAAAAGAAAGGTTGTTTTTCATGCCTGAAATTGAATCATACTATTAGAACGTGCAGGTCTGTAGTGAAATGTTTAATATGTTCTAAAAAACATTTCACCATAATGTGTCCACAACTATCCACTAAAACTCTGGCTAACGATGCTGAAAAACCGGTAGAAAGTATTCTCATGAACACCGCCACTGAAACGATGTTACAAACTGTTTTCGTAAGAATTGTCAATGGTGAAAAATCGAAAATTGTAAGAGTTTTATTGGATTCTGCCTCGCAGAGATCATACATTGTAACAGACTGTGCCAAAGAGTTGAATTTTAAGAAAATTGGGGAGGAAAAAATCATACAGGGTGTTTTTGGAGGAAAACAATCTGCTCCAACACTTAAAAACGTTTTTAACGTGAAAATTCAAAATTTAAATAATACTTTTCAATGCGACCTTCCTGTTTTAGAGCAATCCAAAATTTGTAACTATATTCCCAGATTGCAAGATTCAGCTATCATAGATTATTTGAAAAACAAAAATATTTTGATTAACGATGTTGATAAGAACAATGAAAAATACGGATATGAAGTGAAACTGTTATTTGGGGCGGATATATTCGGAAAGATTCTCACAGGGAATACCTTCAATATAAATAATCAATTATTTGCCCTGGAAACACTATTTGGTTGGACTATTATTGGTCAACACGATGTAGTTGGTGGAAGTAATGTACACATTTCTTCATTTATTTCTCAGTGTACCATAACTGATCTTTGGAGCTTAGAAGCTTTAGGAATCAAAGACCCATCAGATACCAAAACGAGAGAAGTTTTAGAAATAGGTGTTCTCAAACATTTCAATGAAACCATTACCAAAAATAATGAAAAAAGATATGAAATACATCTTCCTTGGGTTGACGGTTTTCCAAATATTTTATCAAATCGCGAGATAGTAGAAAAACGGTTATTCTCCAATACGAGACGGTTGATCAAATTAGGACTTTTTGAGGATTATGGGAATATTTTTAGTGAATGGTGTAAAGAAGGGATCATTGAAGATGTTTCAGACTACGATGAGGGTAAACATTATTTATCACACCAGAATTAGACCAGTTTTCAATGCATCATTTAAGGATAAAAATGGTGTTTCTTTGAATGACTGTTTAGAGAAAGGGCCAAACTTGATTGAACTTATTCCTCCTCTCCTTATCAAATTTAGATTAGGCAAAATTGGAGTAATAGCTGATGTAGCAAAAGCATTCTTACAAATAAGTATAATTGAAGAAGAGAGGGATCTTTTGAGATTTTTATGGTGGGAGAATTATAACGAAGGCATCATGAAAATTTATAGGCATAGTAGAGTTGTGTTTGGAGTAAAATCCAGCCCCTTTTTATTGGCTGCTACTATATCATATCATTTAAATAATGCCCCAGAACTCCTAAAAGATACAGCTCATAAGTTAAATTCCTCTTTTTATGTTGACAACTGTGTCACTAGTTTGAATAGCACTGAACAATTAACAAAATTCATTGAAGAATCCAAATATTTGATGTCAACTGCACAATTCAATCTGAGAGGTTGGATTTATAATAGTATAGACAATGAAGCTGATGAAAATTACACACAGGATGATAAAACTATTATTGATTTTTCCAAACCTTCAGTATCAGTGTTAGGCATATACTGGAACTTCAAGGAAGATATCCCAAAAACGAAAAGAGGTTTACTCTCAGCAGTACAAAAAGTATTCGACCCTATAGGTGTCACTTGTCCCATAACTTTGATTCCGAAACTATTGTTACAAGAATCTTGGAAAATGAAAATTGGATGGGATAAAAAGTTACCTGACCACATTGTCAATAAATTTGACAGTTGGCTTAAACAAATACGATTTATCAATTTTTGTAAGATTCCTAGATATATATCGTCGAATGTCGATATAGATAATGAAACGAATCTATTCAGCTTGCATACCTTCGTCGATGCGAGTAAATTAGCATACGCAGCTTGTGTATTCCTTCGAGTGCAAAACGACGACGGAATATCCGTACAACTGGTACAGGCCAAAGCTAGGATAACACCTATGGAAATCATTACATTGCCAAGATTAGAGCTGATGGCAGCTGTCATAGGAGTAAGATTAGCACACATGGTGAAAAGTATACCAGAGCTTAGTGTCATAAAAAGCTATTATTGGAGCGATTCCATGGTAGTTTTAACATGGATAAAGACAAAAGCTATGTGGAATACTTTTGTGGGCAATAGAGTGAAAGAAATACGTTCTTTCACTTCTATTGATGAATGGTATCATGTACCAGGCAATAAAAATGTAGCTGACATTGCTTCTCGTGGTTGTAGTGCTAAAACGATAATGGAAAATAAATGGTGGGAAGGTCCCGAATGGCTAAAACTAAGTCCAGATCATTGGCCATCCACTGAAATATTATGTTCTGAAGAAGAACTCAACATTGAAAAAGAAAATGCTCTCATTACTACAAATCTAGTAAATATTGATAGCCCTAGTTCAACTGACTTGAATTATTTTTCAAAATTTTCTAAAATAGTGAAAGTTGTTGGTTGGATCCTCCGATTGTATTACAATACAAAAAATAAAGAAAAACAAAAGGGATTTTTAGGTGAAAAAGAATTGGAAAAGGCAGAATTTTCACTTTATAAGTTGATACAAAAAGAAGTTTTTACCAAAAATCTAATTTTACCAAAGAACTTACAAGTATTTGAAGATGACCATGGTGTCTTAAGAATAAGAAGCAAATTAGTTTACGGAGATTTCACTGAATCTTTTAAGTTTCCCATACTGTTGCCCAATAAAAATGATATTGTCAAGAAACTTATTTTAGAAGAACATAATATTAATTGTCATGCTGGAGTACAAATACTTCTGTCTATTCTACGCGAAAAGTTTTGGATTTTGAGAGGTCGAAAAACTATTAAAGAAATTATAAGAAAATGTTTTATTTGTAAACGATATTCTAGCAAATCAATAGAAACACCTTGTGCTCCTTTACCAAAAGATAGACTTGAAAGTTCAGGAGTTTTTGAAATTACAGGTGTAGATCTTGCAGGTCCACTTTATTTGAAAGGGGGTGAGAAGGCGTGGATTGTGATTTTTACATGTGCTGTGTACAGGGCAATACATTTGGAATTGATTAAATCACTTTCTACAGAAGCTTTCATTTTCGCCCTCAGAAGGTTCATTAGTAGAAGAGGCAGGATATTGGTCATATACTCTGATAATGGCACTAATTTTATTGGAGCGAATAATCAATTCACGAAACTGAACTGGGAAGAAATTGAAAAATTTTCCCAAGTTAGACGTATAAAATGGAGGTTCAATCCCCCCTCAGCACCATGGTGGGGAGGATGGTGGGAAAAGCTCGTGAGAATTGTAAAAGATCTGCTACGTAGGAATTTAGGAAAAGCTTCACTATATTACGAAGAACTGTACACCATTTTATGTGATTGCGAGGCGGTTATAAATGCACGACCTCTGACATACATATCGAGTGGTGAAGAATTCTTACCACTTACCCCATCAAAATTTATCAAACCACTGGATTCAGAAGAAGTTCCAGATTTGGACCAAATGGACAGGAATCATTTCATCAAGAGACTCAGATATCTCCAAACCATAAGAGATAACTTGAGAGATAGATTTCAAAAGGAATACCTTGCCCGAACTGACTCAGACTGTTCAAAAGCCACGTGGTGTATTGAAAGTTGGTGACATTGTCTTAATAGATTCTGACAATAAGGAAAGGGTTAGTTGGCCATTAGGAAGGGTGATGGAAATTTATTCTGGAGGTGACGGTATAGGAAGAGTAGCAAAGGTGAAACTGAGAAACGGAGAACTGATTCGTCCAGTTCAACGGCTATTTCCATTAGAAGTTACAGCGGATGAAGAAATAAGAAAATTATGAAGAACAAGGATCTTCGGAGAGAGAATATAGACGAAGAGCAAGACGGCCAGGGAGAAAACGAAAAAGCCAAAGACAACGAAGGAAAAGAAGAGAAGCAAATTGAAGAAGAGAAAGAAAAGGAACCTATCGAGGAATACACCAGATCTGGAAGAAGAGTGAAGTTACCCGATAGATTAGGTTTTATTTGATATTTTTTATTTTCTTTTGGTTTGGGAGGATGTTAGAATTGATATTGAATAAGAAACGCTTTGTATTTTACTTTTAGTTTTGTACCATGTTGTCATGGCGAATATATTGGATTCTAATAACATTCATATTGATCTGTCAAAAAAAAAGTATATACAGAATTAAAAGCCTTCGAAAACTAGTAATTCGTCTCTTTACAATTATGTAAATCAATGAATTCGTGGCCCAACGGTCCAACCTATAAGCTATCTATTTGAAGTTAGCTTTAGGGTAGAAATCTTTGAGGTGTGTAAATTGTAAACATTCTGTATATTTCTCCTGAGTTGAAGCCATCAATTATTTTCTTGCACTTTAACGGTCTACATTGAATTAAGTATTCGAAGAGTTGATGAAACTCCATTGACTCTGTCTGTTAACAAAGCGTTATTTTCCTAAAATCTGAGTGTTTTTTACCGCCTACATTTTCTATACAGTTTGAGATAGTGATGGTGACATTCGAATTTTTGAAAAGGGGTTGCTGTTATAGTCCAGTAACTGAAGATCCGAAACTAGGGAAAGCTGTGAACAAGTCTATGCGTTCTTCACTTGTGGCTCAATTCGTAGGTCGTCACAGATGTTTTCAAAGGACCCAAAACTTAATACGATTGCGTTCATGGCAATGGCCGAAAATGGCCCCCCAAACCCAGAAAAATGGGTTTCCCGCCAATATCTGGCTAAATATACGAATTAGAGGATTTTCGTTCATACAAAAAAAATAATTTTTTAATTCGCGGTTGTTCCGCAGATTCTACATAACTCCGAAATCGCATGAAAAATGTAAATAAAGAAATGGATCATTTATTGCGAGAAAATTACAAAAAAAATTCAGAGATCATTCAAGACCCTTGAAGGACCCATTATAAAGAAAAATTTCCGATAAAAGACTATTTTTGAAAAAAATGTAAACAAATTAATGAAAGTGTCGAAATGGTGCGGGAAAAAACTTTCACAGCTCATTAAATCTTTTTGCCAAATAAGAAAGAACTTCGAAATACATGGAATGATAGCTACGGGTTTCCTCATTATCTTGAACTTTGAATCATTGAAAAATGTTAGTTTTTGCCTGAGTTATGAAACAATTCGTCCGTCCGCCTCCAAGCGAATGCATAGACAACAGAATTCCTATAGAGAAAGCGGCAGCTGAAAAGAGGAGAGTTTTGGGTCCCTTCATCTCGAAAACTGTTCGACGATCTTTAATTTTTAGGAACGAAAATTCTCTAATTCGTATATTTAGCCAGATATTGGCGGGAAACCCATTTTTCTGGGTTTGGGGGGGCATTTTCGGCCATTTCCATGAACGCAATCGTGTTAAGTTTTGGGTCCTTTGAAAACATCTGTGACGACCTACAAATTGAGCCACAAGTGAAAAACTCATAGACTTATTCACAGGTTCGTCCCTTCATTCATGGACTATTAGGTCAGTGATGAAATTAGGAATGCACCATTTGAACAAAAATGGTACCTACATCGTACAAATCAAAATTCGACCTGCCCAGATTATTTTTCTGAAATAATCCGCAACGAATTGAATTGCTGGTATTAACACTCATGGTGCACACTGTATAAAGTCGTGCGGATATTCAGAGAAAACCATGTGTGGCAATTGATTTTACTGTATTAACGAGAAATCACACAAAGCGTAGTTGCTGAATGAAGAAATAGCTCAGACAGCATTTTTATTTTGCTTCATTTATATAACTGGGATGCCCTGGCTTATATAATTCAGGAAGAGTTTCATAATATGGGCTTTCGTAGAAACTCTTCTGATGAATTTCGTTGCCGACAATGTTGTTCATTCATTCATTGGGAAATATAAACAGTCCATAGGTAGTATCGAAAAATTTGGTGTAAAAGTGAAACTGATTGGCATTTAGATTTCATTGCTAATTCCTCACATCACATTAGTTCCTTGTACTTAAAGCCTATTATAGCATTGAAGAATTCATATCTTGATATTTTTCACCCCCTTTCAGTATTGCACTGGGAATAATTTTCATATTTTCAATGACGTTCTTCATTATTCGTATAATGTATTTTTAATATGTATAATGATATGTTCAATTGTTTTTATGTATCTGAACATTGGCTTAATCTGCGTTTGAATTAAGTGAGCACCACAGTGTGACAAACATCAATACATATCTTTTTCATCATTTGCAGCAAGGCTATTCTAGTCAATCATGAAAAGTGGTAGTAAGCTCTCATTATGGTAGAAACATTCTTGAATCATGAATATGACTTCCATAGAACAAAGCATCATTCCTTGGTATAATTAGATGAATTTTCGAAGGAGTTCAGTATTTTTTTAATTTTCTGTCCACTATAATCTGATCGAATCGAAATTGTTTATTACATACCAAGGGGGAAGATGCATAGATTACCTCGAGAGAGAGAAATGTATTTTTGCCGAGGTTTCTATACTTATCAACAACGTTCGAAAAAACATCACATAATAAGTAGCTCTGAGCCAGAGAGACCGACGCGAAAGAGAACTGCTGTTATGGATATATGTCTTTTCGCTAGAAACTGGTGGGTATCGTATAATGCTTCATTTGTATAACTATGTTAATGTGTACACGTAACAGGTGATCTAGACACTTCCTGAATTCCGATAAGCGAAATAACGTTCCAAATAAGTGGATAGGAATCGAAACAGTACCAAGAGGTCGGCAAACTTCTTTTTCGAATGTTTCCTCCTCTGAGTGAACAATTGGTTAATTTCCAAGCTGAAAGTAAGTTAGAAAACATTTTCGGTTGATTTTCGAAAGATATATTAGTTCTTTATCTAACAAGTGGAGGCAATCCCCATAAAAAAATGGATAACTGCAGCAATTAGCAACCGGTTCTCACACCATGAGACCCGCTAATGGAACAAAAAGCGTCTGATAGAAAAATTAACCGGGGATAGAAAAAACCCCGTTCTCCACATTCGTTTCACGCGTATGTTTCACTTCCAATCAGGACGTGAATTTATGATGATATCAGTGGGAAATGTCCGAGATACGATTCATCGCTGGCTAGGGTCCAGTTAAGGAAACTGGCTAATAGGGTTATGTGGGCGGAGATAATAGCACAAATCACGGATTGAAGTGGGCGATATCAACTCGAGAATATAACGCATACATCGAGATCCATTTCAGGAGGATTCACATTATGATTCGGTTCGATTCCGGATTCTGAACGGAAATTTGTTAGACAATTTGGGATTCACAGTTTTTTGAATGTGTTGGATATATACCGTTTGGAAGTCCAATCTGAAAAATAAAGAATAATGTTGGAGTCTATATAAGAAATTATAAGAAAATAGGTACTTCTAGAACAACCTCCTCTTAGTCAGCATCTTTTCGTATAACTAAAAAAAAAACAGATTGTGGTTTCAACCATCCTCTAAAAGAATTTCGGAAATGAGTGAAATACAGGGTGTAACTAAATAAGTGTAAAACATTTGAGGAGGTGATTCCTCATCGAAAAAAAGATAGGATCTTTCATGTAAAAAAATTTCATTGGAGCATCCCCTGTTGAGATACAACCCCTTAAAGGGGGTACATAAAATTTGTATAACAATTTTTTTCACAAGCACTGAAAAAGTTACAATATTGAAATTAACCTGACGCTTTTTACTACCAAAGAGACACTTAGCCAGTAATTTATTTGGTTTACCCCATGGTTGTAAGGGGTGGAAAACGCAATCCCTAAAATGTATTTCCAATGTAACTTTTTGTCTTATTGTTCGTTTACCAATCAAAAATTTATTTCCGATAGCCTGTTTCATTCTAAACAAAAAATGTCTCTTGGGTTTTTTGCCCAAAATAAACCAGTTCGCAGCAAACAATTATTTTACGAACAACTACAGAGATACATCGTCATAAATGCGAAATGGATTTATTGCTATTTTGTAGTTAGTTCCTGCATTAAACGATAAAAGGGTAATAAACCAAACTAATTTAGTAATAACAAACCACACAACATGTAAAATAATAGTAAATGTTCAATATGTCTACCTTCAGACATTACGCATGCGTCTAGACGTCGGCGCATTGAGCCACGTAAGTATTCGCTCGAATATTCCTGGAGTCTCTCTGATTACCCTGCATGCATCGATGATGCGGTTTCTTAAGTCCCCTATATCGCGAACAGGAGTACGATAAACCAAATGCTGTAAATGGCCCCAAACAGAGAAATCGAGAGGATTGAGATCCGGGGATCGAGCGGGCCAGTTCTGTGGGCCTCCTCGACCTATCCACTGATTTGCATATGTTTCAGTTAAATGATGACGTGCTACTTGACTAAAATGGGCGGGAGCCCCATCATGTCCTTCTGACGCCCAGAGGAACTGTCTCCAGCAGTACTGGATGCACTTCTCTTAAAAATTGAACGTAAAACTGTTCTTGATGGTTAGTGTCGACAATAGCGTGAGGGTTTTCATCAGCCCATATGTGGTAATTATGAAAATTAATAATCTTGTCCCGAGAAAAACTACATTCGTCTGTGAATTCTATCGTCTTCAGAAAGTCACAATTTCTTCTAATCATTTCCAGCATCCAATTGCAAAATTCAAGACGATTCGGAAAGTCTCGCGGTAACAGTGCCTGTACTCGTTGCAGATGGTAAGGGTATAAAAGTTGTTCCTTTAAAATTCGAAATACCGTCATACGATCAACATTTAGTTGGAAAGCAATCTTTCTGGTACTGGTAGTAGGTTGTTCTTCAATCAAATTAAGTACTGCTTCCTCGAGCTGTGGTGTTCGTATTTACCGATGGCGACCACAATCCTGCTTTCTTTGGTCGAATGAACCATATTCTCGTAATCGTTGTAGTCCAGCAGCCACCGCCTGATTTTTTGAGTGATTAATAACAGGCTGAATCTCCGTGAGTAGGTTCGGTTCGACGAGACGCCCAAGTTTTCCCTCTGTGAAAATTCTCGTTAGAGGTAGCTAACGTAGTGCGCAGGTGTGAAACATGTCGATTCGGCGGGGTGCCGAAATTGTCGGACTAACAGTAAGTTTTTTATTTACATATTGAGATAATTGGATAATACACTCGGAAAAACAATTGTCCTACAAAATGTATGGTTTGACTGGAGCGTCCTCCACTCCGAATATGTCGAAAAAACGAGGTCATAAAAATTATTAATAACCAGCTGTTTTTTTGTAATGCAGCTTAGTAAATACTTGTATAATGAAATGGCCACATAGTCCTACAAATTTAGTGGTACGTTTTCCCAGTCCTACGCTTGGAATTTGTCGATACCACGGTAACACTTTTTTCATTAATAACAACCTGATTTTAATTTTTTTATATCGGGAATAAAGTGTGGAACACAATTTCACCACTGTCCTACACAAAAAGTGGTAAACTCACTCGACGCATTTCTCGCAGTTTGGAGTTTTATAGAGTAAATCACCGAATTATGTCAACATGTACATTTCATAAAATTGAAATAATTTTACCAGTATAACTCGTTGGTGAAAGTAGATCGAGAAACGAATTTCAAAGTCACCGCTGAAATGAGATTCTCTTAATACGTGTCGGGCGCGTGCTATTGTATACCTACAGAGTTTGGGACGCCGACAGCGTCGGTTGCCCTTGGGTTCCCTTCCCAAGCCAGTCGGTTACAAGCTTTTTGTGCAATTTACTTCGTGAGAACCCAAAGTTTCGCGAGAAAAGAGAGGAAACAAAAAAGTTTTCGGAAGAAATTCTGCTCTCTTTCAAACAGTTTTTGAAGGCTCGAATACATCACGAGTACAAATATAATGATGTGGTACTGCCCGACAGTTGGGATGACGAGATCATCGGATATCATTCCTCTTGCTACAAGGAATTCAGAGTCAAGGCTAAATATTTATCTTATGAGAGGTAAGACAATCAAATATTTTTGGGGGTATCTGGTCGAATCGATGTAAAAAATCGCCTGCACCAAACAAGAGCTATTGCAGCAGATGAAACGAACATCATACATCTGCAGTATATGGTGTAATGACCACATGCGCAGCCCCACCGAAAACACCCCGGAAAATTGTGGATGGGCACTAATTGATGGCAAATACCACTATTATTGGTTTTATGGCCCCCACAGTCCATCTCTTGGAGAATTGACTTTTGATGTTCAAGGTACTCTCTTATTACTTTCCTTACGTATTCATGATTATGCTGCAATTTTTTAACTGTCCTAATAATTTTGTTACAGAATCAGATGACATTTATTCTGACGATTGCAACGAGGATGAAGATGATAATCACGGCGAAACTGATGTAGCGTCGACATCGGAAGAAGATTAAGATTTTATTTAATTAGTTTTATTATTGTATTTTTTACTTTTATTCTAGCAGGTCATATACACCTACAGTTCATGCACCCACAGTTAGATTATTTTTGAAAACTATTGATTCTACTTACGAATACATGTGCCCCAAATGACCAAAACGATAACTACGAATGTTATTTTCAGTATTCTTGTAGGACTAGCAACACATACCCATTTTTTTGGAGGACACTGTTTGATTTGGGCAAAATATGCACTAACCTATCATGTGTTATTTTTGTCCTACGGTTATTAATGAAAAAATTGTTACCGTGGTATCGACAACTTCCAAGCGTATGACTGGGAAAACGTGCCACTAAATTTGTAGGACTATGTGGCCATTTCATTATACAAGTATTTACTAAGCTGCATTACAAAAAAACAGCTGGTTATTAATAATTTTTATGACCTCGTTTTTTCGACATATTCGGAGTGGAGGACACTCCAGTCAAACCATCCATTTTGTAGGACAATTGTTTTTCCGAGTGTATTATCCAATAATCTTAATATGTGAATAAAAAACTTACTGTTAGTCTGACAATTTCCACACCCCGCCGAATCGACATGTTTCACACCTGCGCACTACGTTAGCTACCTCTAACGAGAATTTTCACAGAGGGAAAACTTGGGCGTCTCGTCAAACCGAACCTACTCACGAAGATTCAGCCTGTTATTAATCACTCGAAAAATCAGGCGGTGGCTGCTGGACTATTGATGAAGTCGAGCAAATATTCTATGTGAAGGATGCTGCCGTTGAGGATACATTTCAGCATATCTTCTAGAAGCTTCTAACCCATTTCCCTGCGACAGACCGTAAACGTAATGCATATCAGCCATTTCATTTGTGTATGCCATTTTAATAACAAGTGAATAATTGAAGTAATAAATTAAGAACAGAACAACAACACACAATTAGTATTAATTCAATTTCGAAAATTCACAAACTGACAGCGTCATACCAATTCAATTGTCACTATCGCTGATAGGGACCTACTAGATAGATCAGTTTCGTATTTTCGCATTTTTGACGATGTATCTCTGTAGTTGTTCGTAAAATGTTTTTTTGCTGCGAACTGGTTTATTTTGGGCAAAAAACCCAAGAGATATTTTTTGTTCAGAATGAAACAAGCTATCGGAAATAAATTTTCGAATGGTGAACAAATAATAAGACAAAAAGTTACATTGGAAATACATTTTAGGGGTTGCGTTTTCCACCCCTTACAACCATGGGGTAAACCAAATAAATTACTGGCTAAGTGTCTCTTTGGTAGTATAAAACGTCAGATTAATTTCAATATTGTAACTTTTTCAGTGCTTGTGAAAAAAATTGTTATACAAATTTTATGTACCCCCTTTAAGGGGCTGTATCTCAACAGGGGATGCTCCAATGAAATTTTTTTATATGAAAGATCCCATCTTTTTTTCGATGAGGAATCACCTCCTTAAATGTTTTACACTTATTTAGTTACACCCTGTATATTATTCTTATCCGTTATCATACCATAAACTTAGATTTTATTAAACACCTAGAATTTGTGTTTCTCGTGCTGGTATGGGGACCCTGGAAGAGAAACTATTATGAAGAGTACTGTCGTCCGCGAAATCATGCCCTGGACAAGATGTTTTTTTCAGCGAATCATTGATATGGAGCAGAAACAAGGTGGGCGCGCCAGAACTGAACCCTGTGGAACACCAGCATTCATTGAGAGAATATCAGACGATACTATCACCAACCACATATAAAGACCTAACAGACAAAAAAACTCTTCAACAAAGCACACAATTGAGGAGGCGAACCATAAGAGGGCAGTTCAGAAAGGAGACCCCGATGCCAAACTCGATATTTAAAACGCTGTTGAAGTGTCGAGTGGAACATCTAACGTTTCTACGAATTTTTCGATGGAATGCTACCAATCACTAGTTGATATCTGATGGTGAAATCCGTATTGTCGATAATCGATTATTCCTGATTTCACCTGATATTTGATAAGCTTCATATCGATTGATTTTTCCATGACTTTGGAAATGATAGAAAGCAATGCAATCGGTCTATAATAAAAAGGTAAAGTTTTCTCCCTTTTTTAGAAACTGACCGAACTCCAGGACTCAGGAAAAACCCCCAAGTCCTAAGAAAGGTTGAAAAAATTGCAAATAACTGGTATCAATTATTCGGGGGCACACACTTTAAGATCAATTGCTGGGAATCCATCAGATCCGCAGGCCTTGTTCGTATTCAGGTTCATTGAAATATTTCTAATATTTTGTTAATAATTATTTGAATTAACGTGTTTCCCTTCATTCCAACTGACGGTAGCACCACAATTCTTACGAAATTATTTCCTTCATAAAGAATAATTATATTATTAATTTTTTATTCATGAGAAATGGTTTACCCTTTTAAATTTTCAATTATTTTTCAACTGATTTTTATGTGGGATTTTTGGTAGACTTTAGGTCATTGAAAAAAATCATATGACATAAATATCAATAAGGCACCTAAAAGCAACCGAACATTATTTGAGTCAAGAGAATGAGATATTCTTCGAAATATTCGAATATAAGTGAGCAATAACGTCCAATAATTACATATTTTCGAATATCGCTTAGTATATTTGAAAAAAAATTCTAGTTAGTGAAATGGTTGATATAGAAAGTATGAGTAATTACAATTCATGAAATTATTTGGTATGATTTCAGCATAACTTTATCTATTTCCAAATCATTCTGGGACTAGTCACCTAGGAATCATAGGAAACAAGTGAATCATTTAAAGTACACTAAAAATTAGCACATTACTTGCCATGTAATATGGAAAAAAGGGGAACCTTCACGTCAACAAACAGAATTTTATCGCAAAAATTTGTTATCTTTCGAAATGTATAGATCTAAATATAATTCAGATGAGCCGAATAGTAAATGAGCTGAAATCCCCAAATATTCTGGCAAATATTGTTTCATGTGTTGAATGATTTGTATTGATATAGATGACCTGAGAAAAGTAAAATTGATCAGGAAACATGATGTGATTTCATTATGCAGGACAGGTTTAATTCAATAGCACCTGATTATTTTTTTTGGCAAGCAGATCTCTATTTGACGAAGGCCGATTTGATATTGTATACTCGATTGTGAAGTAGGTATAATATTGTTACGAAATCGAAATAAATCCTCTCACGCCTCAGCAGAGTAGCGAATCATCACTAAAAACATGTAGTGTTGAACCCTAGGAAAACGCTTTATACCTATACCTACCGTGAAAGAAAAACACCCGATTCAGCAGAGTGGCAAATCATCACTTAAAACACATTCCAACCGGACTCGCAGGAATTTTATCACTTAACTCCAACGTGAGACGTCAGCGACTATTAAAAAAACATTCACTCCTTCCATATTACTGTACTAATAGTAACGCATCGATGTAACATTAAAAAACTTTCAAATACCATCCCACACCGCCAGATATCGCTCAATCACCTTTCACTTTAATAACGGACAGTGGTGCACCACCGTTTAGGATCTTCGAGAGATAATGAAATTGTGTAACATTTAATCGATGTTGTATACTAAAATTAATTCTGTTCAGATCGAACCATAGAAAGTGAGAGAAACCTTCTATTATGCATTAATGATGATATGGTCAATATAATAGATTCTCCTAATTAGGTGAGAAATATAATTTTTCTGCGTGACCAATGTGAAGTTAGCAATCACATCAGCAGTCAAATCAAAAGGGAATTCGATAGTTTTGTGTTGTCAATAAATCAAATCAGAAACAAGTATGGTTTGAATTGATAATTGGCTATAAATTCGGTACATATTGTTACGAAATGTCCTAGCGCCTGCCCTGTCGCTCATAAGCGCGAATAATATGAGGGGTCGAAGAGCAAACGTAATTTTTCCAGGAACTCTCGTCATGCGTAGAGTATTCGATCATCGAGATTTGACTCAAAGATTGTCCATAGGCGTAGGCAAGTATAAAAGGAGACACTTCATTGCGGAAGGGAGTTTATTCGCAGAGAGAGTTTAGCAGAGTTATTCAGATAGATATCACAGTTTCCTGCTTAGTGGGGAGTTTTACCGAGTTTTAATCGGGGAGAGCTTTGAGAGTTGTAATAAAAGTAGTTTAGTTAGTTTAATTAATTAATTAGATTTAAAATGCATTGAAGCGTAAAACACCGGGCAGCAGTGTTAGACTTCTTTGGTTAACTATTCAAAGTACGTGAATACTTCACGTATAAACCAGAATTCGCGTTTGTTGAAACAATTCTTCAACAGTATGCCTCAAAATTCCGAGTTGATCTCACTATAAAATTATTCCAGGTAATAATAGACATAACGTAAAAGGAGAGTTAGTGTGTGCAGACTCTTGTTTGTGAGTTCGAATAAAATATTGACAAAAAGGTAATGAATCTCCATAAGGATGTTGATAATAGAGGTTTATAGAGGAAATTTAAAGTCAATGTTTAGAATAACCAAACTAGGAATGTTATTCGGCACTGATACAATCAATATTCCACACCCGTTTCCGAATTGATTACCATCTTCTGGCAATATGTATAAGTGATCAAGACAATGTGTGATTCAAGCTACGACAATTGTAAGAAAAATGTAAGAAAAGATATGACTTGGAAACGAACTCACTAATGCCATTTATAAGTGGTATCCAACACTTAAGGTGAGCATCCACGATGAAACTAAAATGTCATGAAAATTTTATTTCAAGAAACATTTTTTTCATTGTGCGTATTCACGAGGAGATAAAAATTTCTCCACTCGCGATTGTTTGAAATTTTTAATTCATGAGAGACGAAGTACAGTAATCTGCTGTTTTCACGGTGACTTAGTTGGTTCGTTGTTTGTGCATTGTGATGTCTACAAAAAAAAATAGAAGAAAAGCTGCAGCTTGTTATTACTTATAAGCTTCGCAAACAAAGAGATCTCACAAAATTTGGGTATGCGATTGGATTAAACAAAGAGAAAACCACAAGTCTATGAATTTTACAGCTTCATAAAACTCCCATTTTGTCACAAAGTTATCCCCTATAGCCAGACCGCTTTTAGTTTTTTTCTTCTTTCCATTGATACTTTGGAATTGGCATCGGAGACTATGGATTTTATCATTTACTTCTTAAACGATATGCCCATAACCTCCGATATAACATCAATGGAAGTTTTTCCAGCCATACGATTTTTATACTACTCTAAAGAGTAATCCCATAAATTGGAATGGGATTCGTAAAGTTCCATTAATTTCAGTGTCATTTGTCGTGACCAATTGACACTAGCTTTTCTTACTTTTGTTCTCTACTTCACTCATTGTTCCAATTTAAAATAGTAGTCGAAGAACGTTATTTTTTATGTAAACATACTAGCGACTAGCTGACTAGCGTATACCGATTTTGTTTCACGAAGAACGCCAAAACTCATGTGCAGCACGTGAAACAAATATTTCACATGAAACAAGACGCATATCGCGTGTACAAGTTGAAACTTGCCCATGAAACAAATGTCTCGTGAAATATTGTGTCATGAAATTTTTAACAATATTTCGCGTAATTCGATAGTGTTTCCACTGTGAAACACGAAAGTTTTAACTCATGACACAAAAATTTCATGAAAAACTTTCATCGTGGATGCTCACCTTTAGAATGATATTTCCCTATGACTTATCCTATTGGGATTTCAAGATAAGCACTCTGGTTAAAAATTTCAATCAGTGTCAAAGCGGTGCAATTTAGTTGAGAGCACTTCAAAGTGGCGCCGCATATAATAATATCTTATGGTTTCAAATTTTCAAACGATGTCAAAAATGTCAAACTACCAACCTTGATTAGAAATGGTTATCAGAGTGGTGGTGAAAATTAGTTGCAGTTGCGATACGCCCTCTGGTGAAAGCATTCAATGTTAAAATCTTGTCAAAGTGGTGACTATAAGTTGAAGTATTTGTCAAAGTGGCGCTGCAGTATTATTTTGGAATTTTGGAATATGATTTAAATTATTACTAGTGTTCATCAAGCACAATTCATGATAAAAAGTGAAATACTAAAAATTGTAATTAGGCACTCCAGATCACGTAATATCTGGGGGGGGCAAACACCAGCTCAACCATAGAAATGAGACTCTTTTCATAATGAATCATTTGACACTTTCGACAAGTATCTGGAATGCCTAATAGTCACGCAAAGTCATAACCTCAAATAGCAATAGTTGTGCTTATCATTTGGAGTTTTCTTGAATGTGGCACTGCGATCTTACTTTGAAATCCCAATATCTGTATAAACAATAATAATAAATGACTACTTGGAAACGAACTCTATAATGTCATCTATCCCATACACTTCATAAAAAACCTTGACTGGGTGTCATGTAAACTTTCCCATTCGAATTTCATTCATTCGAATGCAATGAAGAGAGAGATGCTGTGATGGATAGATTCTTGGTTGGTGAATGATGTCATTATCGTGCTTCTTATTTCCATGTCCACAGGAATATTGGGAGTGTTCAGACCTCAGCTAACGTCAGAGATCCGAAAAAAAGTAACACTTGAAAAAAGGTTTTTGAATGCGATATTACATGAATTCGATAGTCAAAGATAAATAAAATGAAACCTAATAGGTCTAGCGTTTCTCTTTCAAAAAAATCTTCCAATAAGCACCTACTCATTTTGAATATAGAAATGATTCATATTGCCTATAGCAGCTTTGCAACTTTTTTATGGTCGGTTCATACACCACACTTTTACTTTTAATTTATCTTTTACTTTTACTTTTACCTTAAGAATGGAATTGGACCGTTCATACACCAGTGTTAAAGTGAACAGGACGCATGCGCAGTGATCAAAAACAAACGAAGAAGAAGAAGTAATCGTGGGTTACGTCATTGTTTTGATTTGCAATTTGCTATTTTGTATCGGATAATGACAAATATTTTACAGAACACCCATTTTAAATCATTTCTGTGAAATATTCAGAAGAATACGTTTCCTTATAATGTTGGTGGCACTGCTTGCTGTGATGACTTCACATGCACGCATGCGCAGTCCCTAAAATTATTGAATCATCTGATTCTTAAAGTAAAAGTTCTCATCCTTAAATTAAAAGTAAAAGTAAAAGTGCCGTGTATGAACGCCTCGATTGATTTACATTGTGACAACTTTCTTAAAGTAAAAGTAAAAGATAAAGTAAAAGTAAAAGTGTGGTGTATGAACCGACCATTAGTCTTGAAGTAAGTAAAGTTGGCTAACTATCCTTTATCTTCGCGTGTCTCAAAGAGATTATAATCCTCAAAGGGCCGCGTTTTTCAATCAATATAGGCTAACTTGCTGTCAGCATTGTCATATTTCTATCTTCTGTACAACTTTTCGAGTTTTTTTTACTTCATCAATTATGCCACGCACGTTTTCCGATCATCGTGACTATTACCAATCATCATTATCAATTTCCATATTTACAAAACTAATCAGCCACCTAATCAACCATGGCTGATGATACACGTTCTGATAAACTTATTATTGGTGATTATGGCAACTAGATAAATGAATCATACTGGTTTGGAGAAAACAATCAGTCACTTCGTACAATGCTACTATCTCACACGGGCAGTGCGAATTTTGAAATTGGTACAGCTAATGACTTAAAAATTGGGCATGGCCCAGCTCTTCAGGTTGACTGACAGTCATTCGATATCTGAAGTTAAGCAACGCCGAGGGCGGTTAGTACTTGGATGGGCGACCATGCAGGTAAATACCGTGTCGAAAGCCCGTACAGCTGCAGCGAAATAGCATATCATAGCTCGCAGGCAATATATCAATGAGCACAAGATATATTGAGGATATGCCGTCCTTCGGAGGGGACGTAAAGCCGTCGGTCCCGAGTCCATGGATGTTGGGCTCGTTAAAGATCCCTACCTCTGGTTGGAATACCAGAGGGTTCGGCAAAATGTCCGGTTGGGGGCAGTGTGCTCACCGGCGTCGGTGATTGGCCTTGGTAGCGGAAATAGGCCGACGATAAATAAAGAAATAGAAGAAGAATTTGAAAATTCAGTCGCGCTTGAATCAGCGAAGATCCTCCCCACTTTAATTGTTGAAAAGGAAAAGAAATCCAGTTCGAACAAAGTTTATTCAAAAACGACTTTTTACAAATTGCCGTACATTTGAATTACACTCGAGTTATAAAAATTATATAAATTTTTTAAGGCATAGGTACTAGGTATATCAAATGATACAAGATGGAATATTTCTGTCATAAACCACTGTAGCTTCTTGGGATTAATGAACAAAATTTTTCATCAAACTTCAAGAAAGCTTGACTTTTTTTTATTGACATTGAACAATAATTGGCATTCTTTCATCAAATATGAATCTTCATCACTATGGTTAACTTCTACTTTTAATTGGCCAGCCCCTTAATTTGATTGTAATATTCCGAAGATCTGCATTTTTCACATAGAAGAGAAAATAGTGCGTGTAATTCGGAGAAAAACTATCACAGTCCAAGTTTGGTTCTTTCATTTAATAATTATACCACAAATGTTTCTGTTCAATGTTTCGTTAGAAAATGATTGGAAATTGAGAAATAATAAATATATGAGAATATAATGCAACCTCAACAACAGGCATAACGCAAAATTAGCCTAAAAATCTTATCACTGAACTTTATGTAGGAGGATAAAAAAAATCTTCACAAATAAACTGCACTCTTCATTCTTCTCTCACAGTTTTGAATGACCGATTCCACAAGCCATAATGGCAGTTATGACTTCTGATATATAGTCCATTGCCTTGAATCGAAAAGAAAATAGGAATAAAGCTTTGAGCGACAGGCCATTTAATATCGAAATGGTTTTGATTGCCCTATATTTTTAAGCGCCCCCGGCGTCGATGGTGATCGCGAATATAAATAAGCTACTCATTCATGTTGAACACACTCGATTTCGTACAGTTCATATCAGCTTTCGGCTAGAAAAAGTTTATACGGAATGAAAATAAATCGATTCGGCATTGAAACGTCCGTCTGAATATTATGTTATAGTAGACGTGAATGTTGGTTTATAATTCCGGTTTTTTTTAACACTGCAGCATGTCGTCAGCGAACGAATGTTTTATTTATTTCGTCTCCAGATGTTGATACAGCAATATCGCATTTCATCGCTGTCAGTCCATAATTATTTTCGAACGAATTGAAAAATGTTCGGAAATAGCGTTCGACCACAAATTCCAGTGGAATGTAACGGAGGAAGATGATATTTTCAAACGAGGCAACATTCCGATTCATTCAGATTACAATGTTCAAAGATTTTTTTATAGGTTTTTTATCTTTGTTATCATCAGATCTCAAGTATGAAGTATAAATAAATGAAATGGTACAGAGTATAAACAAGATACAGAACACACACAAATTTACAACACACTAACAATATTACAACTGAACGAACCCCAACTAAAATCGAAAATTAGTGATATCACCTCAACAGGTTATAAACCTTTCATATATTTTACACATTGGATTTTGAATCCACCAGATGAAGAGCATGAGTTGTAAAGCTCTAAACCTTTGACGAACACTGTGTTTGTAGCAGCATTAGCGGTACTCATAAAAAATCATTTAAAGCATGTGAAGATACATCATTTCTTTCATTCGGCAGGTTGGTGAGTATCCTGACTTCAGTTTATATACAAATTTGAGCATACTATGAGTAGCTGCCTGTCGAACACTTAATAAAACAAGGCTTCCAACATGTACGCTAATGGTGTTCGTTTTCTACAAACCAAAGTGGCTGTCATAACACGATTTTGTGAAACGTGCCCTTTTTTTATTATGTAAAGTACACTTTTGCGCCTTCAAATCCAACTTTTGAAAAGGCGTTCAAAAGTTACCATGGCAACATTCCAGTAACCCGAGAAACGTGAAGAATCAAGACAGACTACTAATTTTGTCTTTAATGATGAGTGAAAACTTGAAAGTTTATCTGTAAGCCAGTACTTTGATGTCAGGAGTTGTGTTGTTGCAAGATCATTACGATTACATAAAAACGATGTGAGACGATCTGCTGAAAGTGCTTCTCAAATCTCGGTTTTCTGTGCTGTTTCTTTTAGTCTACAAGATGTATAGAGATGAACGGTTCTATAATATAATTAACGGTGAATTCAAACATATATCCACGAAAGATAGAAAATGAATTCCAACACTCACAGAGACCGACAAATAATGGGCTACCCGAAAATCATTAAGAAACATCATTGATGCTAATGTTACATGTGAACAACTACTTTCCCGGCTAATTGCACGAAGAGCGCTGAATTATATACGTCCATTGGTCCAGTGCAGGATTCTTCACAGAAGAAACTCCTACATAACGTTTTGGCGATACAACTGCCGGATTCAATTCGGACGGGGGTAAAGGTGTAGAACACGTCAAATCTCAGATTCTGATGAAAATTGCAGGAGAGGTTCAGGGTAACTTGAAATGAATGGAAAACATGAAATTTTGGCGCGGAAACCATAGGAAAACCTCATTTCAATGAAAATTAATCTGCGGAGGGTACGAAAAAAAACCTTAGATTTACTGTTTTATCATCCTTGTACTCACCACTACATTCATGAAATTATATCTACATATACTATTCTTGAATAAATATTATGTTTTTGTACATATTACAGCTCATACAGTTTGCATTCATTGCTGGAATTTAATTACTACAAGTCAAAAAGTTGACATCAACATTCATGAAATTTCAGTCATTTGACAGCTGCATAAAGAAAATAGATAATCGGTACGATGTTGCCATAATTCCAAAATGTTCTATTTCATATTCGAATGGTATACAATTGCAAGTTATGATCCTTTAAAGTTCGAAAATGGGCATGTTCTGCCTTCTTTTTCTGCGCCACAAAATCTCTCGGACCACACGCGTTTTTTTATGAAGATTATTTTTTTCATGAAGATGTTTGTTTGCATTCGACTGATGCGATTGATTTATTTTGCCCGTCCGGGCAAAGGTGTAGAATATGACGTATTCTACACCTTTGCCCGGACGGGTATTCTTAGATGGGTAGATGGGTTTCCGGCTATTTGGCCTTTCGTCAGTACAAGATAGTTTCCACCATCAACTCGGAGTCGATGGTTTCCTATAATTATGAAGTATTTTCCTTCGAGAGAGTATCATACCAAAACAAGTCTGAAAAGCTAACGACAAGCCATCTGCCCCTCATGCGTTAGGTAATAACCGAAAGCAAATCCAAATGTCCAAATCGCCCGATTCTTCGGATACGGAAAGTAAATGATACGAATAGTCGGTGAGCATATTTGACTAACGACTATCATTAAAATCAACCATTCGTTGAGGGCAGTCTCAACCAAGATGCATAAAAACCCTGGTGCGTTAATTGATATGCTTTTATTTAGTCAATTCCTCTCAATTTGAGAATTCGAAGCGAGAGCTTACATTTTTTGAAGGTAGGTGATCATGCAAATGATATTTTTCGAAGCTGCAATTCCAAACCGTGGCGGAATATTTCGTTTACCAATAGAATAATTTGTACACAAAATTTCTGTAGACAGGCCAACTTATAGAAAGCTAACTCCTTACAGACAAGTTTGACCGTTTTATACTTCTATTTCAAAAAATTGGAATTTGAATTCGTTTGGAAGTTCCGATAAACTCAATACTCAATTCTATTCTAATTAGTTTTGTTCGTTTCATTTTACGTTGATCTTTCCACGTTTTAATCGTTACCATTGCTACTGCCGAGTGAAGTTTTTACCTGTAGTTACTTTTATAATTTAGCATTTTGCATTGTTTGTAGTGTTAATAGTGCCCAATCTTCTATGCATCTCCATAATATATTCTGTATATACCTAACACAGGTAAATTATATCTGTGTTAGAAAATAGATTAGTTTCAACACTTATTTCAAAAATAGAAAATAGTTTCGAAAATCCCAGAACAAAAATTGATGTCAATGATAAGAGCGCGAGATTTTTTTGATGATTGCCTCCAATATAATCGAATCTATCTACTCAATCAACTTATATTTCTCTGAAGGAATTTTTCCTTCCCGTCTTAAGCATGCAATGGTTGTTCCAGTGTACAAGAAAAGTGATAAGCATGTGATTTCGAACTACAGGGGTATTGCGTTATTATCTCCATTTTCAAAAATATTTGAAAAATCATATCAAAACAGGCTAGAATCCTTTTTGAATAAATACAAAATCCTGTCTAACAGTCAATTTGGTTTTCAAATCGGTTTGTCAATCCAAGATGCCATCCTTTCCCTTCAGAATCGTGTATTTTCTAACTTCGAAAATGGTGAAAAAATATTAAGTATTCTCTTTGACTTGACACGAGCATTCGATACCATACATCACGGTCCTTTTCTTGATAAACTTTATGACATAGGTATTCAAGGTTCAAGTCTAAAGTGGATTGAAACTTATTTAACAGGTCGTACACAAACTGTTAAAGTTCAGCTCGAGACTGGAACATTTTTTTCTGAAACTCGACACATAGTCACAGGTGTACCACAAGGATGTGTTTTGGGACCAACACTTTTCATTCTATTTGTGAATGACCTTTCAAAAATCAATGATCCAAATAGCTCCATACAATTTGCGAATGACACTTCTTTTACTGTCAGTGGTGCAATATGTGAAACATTGTCAGTTAGAGCAAATGAAGCGGTATCCAAGATGCGAATATATTGTTCTGAGAATGGCTTGGTTTTGGATAATCTCAAGACCAAAACCACTCTTTTTTCAATTCAGGAAACGGAATGTAGTGTATTGGTTAGGAGTGAGGATAAAACTATAAAACAGAAAAATTCAGAAAATTTTTATCGATTCCCAGCTCAATTGGAATCACCAAGTTGATTTCATATTGAATAAATTAGCAAAACTTTGTTTTGTTTTATGGAATATTTTTCAATCCGATTTGGGATTTTAATTTTCAAAATATTTATAATATTTTTTTTTTACCTTTTCAATTTTGACTTCATTGTGAACATTATATCTCCACATTGTTGATCTTATATTTTGTTATGTATGCCTAATTTCATTAATTGTATTCAAACTGTTAAATTAATTCAGCAAGTTTCATAATAGTGAGTTCATGTAATTGTATTTTGTATGTGACATTTTCTATGCCTTACACAGGTCGACAGTAATGAAGATTTTTGATTTGATTTGAAACTTCACCATGAATGAACTCTCTCTTACTTTGGGGTAGTTATATTTGTGTGATTTACTGATTGTTTTCCAGAATCTCCCAGTTTAACACATTTTTTCATCATTAGTGACAATGGTTGTTATGTGCCTAGTATAAAAGGATCCAAAACGCGCCGATTTAAAATCATGGAATAAAAGTTCTTTCAGGCGAGTGTTCTCAAATTCCTATAACCTACACAACTGCATTTGGATGTGCAAAAAATTTTACGTTACGTTATGTTACTAGATTCATAAGGTGCGCCTCTATTGGAAATCTCTCGAAGGAATTTCTTCAGTTAATTAATTAATTAATTAATTGTATAAAATCAAGAATGCAGCTCATTTTTTCACATGGTCAAATTTCAATCGTATCTATATTGATGAAGAAAACTTCCATGTGGTGAGTTTTATGTGTGTTACAGATGTTCTTGTCTGGGACTATATTCCACAGCTCGTCCACTTGCTCTACTCATTTGTTTAAAAAAAATACCTAATGAATGGGAATTTTGTTGATAATTGAGATGACTTCGCTTTTATTAGAAAAGTGATGGTAGAAACTAAATTCCGATTAGCTTTATCAGCCGTCATAATCAAAGACATTGGACGATTCATATCTCAAGTTACTGATAACGCTATTGTCTCAGATAAAATGATAAATATGTGAACTCCTCTGTTATATCACGTAGCAAATAATAAATTCTCATCAAATATTTTTCACGAGCGAGAACAATGCAAGAATTTTTCCCGTCGCCAAAGATATCGACAACAGCGTCAATTTCAATCGACAACACCGAATATGGTTCAGCGATTGTTTTCATCGATGGCTCTGTCTCCATATCAATTTACATTCCGACATTCCTGAAATGTTTACACGATAATCGGTGATGGTAAACATTCCATGTATTATGTTATGAATTACTCGTTAGTTCCAGTTTATAGCAAACTGGATATGTCGAAAAGTTCGTTTCACAATGCTCCTGTTAATCGAGTTGAAATTTGTATAATTTCGTGCATTCCATCGTTTCATTGTGCATAACCGAGTCAAATATGTAGGGTAGTTGGTGTTGAAAAATATCTGAAATAGTTGGGAGAATACGTCAAATTAGCATTTTTCTCTAGCCGCTTGAATATGCCGCATTTAGGTATATTCAATTATTTTGGAGGAAAAGAAGAAAATAGCTTCGTCAATCAAGAAAAAACTGAAGGAAGCTATTGTATAGCGAAACACGTCGTGGTTTTGTAAACCTATTGTTAGTGAGAATCGTAGTATTTCCGTAAACTATGAATTTTTATCAAGTACCGGCCAATTCAACTCAATTTCTATGAAAATCTTACAACTTGGTGCATTAACGACCAACTTATAACTAGTGAAGGAGAAATATCTACTGGACACAAGTTTTCAAACTTATAAGGCCGTAAAGATGATAAAGCTACAAACCATATCATACAGTTCACCACCTCCATAAAGTTAGCAAGGCCATTTGCAGTAAAATCATTGTAACATTTTTTTCAAATGTCGTATAATTGTCGAGAATTTGTCGTGGAAAGAAAATAATTGTCGCGCTTATACTCTTTTTTCTAAGGGATGGCTTTGCTAACTTAATATTAAGTTGGCACAGCCACCTTGCTAAAATTCCTAATGAAACTCAAATCTCGAAACTATTATCGTATCATATGAAAAACCTCCAAAAAAGTTTTTTATTTCCTGGATATCACGCTCTTGTCATGTTTTACCTCGCATATTTCCTACGTTTCCTACCATGTGGCAACACCGCTAGGATTTTCACCGTTTTCTTCAACATTCTTTCATAAAATCGCGAAAGGAACCGGCTATGCAATTGTCGAAAAGTCAGTATCGATATATCATCACTATTTTCGTTGAAAATCGCCTGAAGAGAGAAGAAATTGTAACTACAGATTTTATCACGAATTCCTTTTGAGAAATTCTTCCAAATCCCAAAGTATTGATCAAATGTCGTCGACAATTGTTAATAAAATAAAATCAATTGTCGCGCAAATATTTGTTTTCAAAGGGGTGGCTAAGAGGTCAGTTCACCAACTGTACGAATTCTACTATATGTATACGTAACTATAAACACAAAATAGTGAAAATAGCATAATATACAGGTTTGAGAGCGGAAAGCAAAAATTCTGACCTATACACAAATAGAATTAAATATTTTTGAAAAGTTGGAACTTATAACGACAATAATTGTGTACCTGAGCAGAACTTGTGCACTACAGGTGGTTTTGCGATGAATATATATAATATATATATATATATATAGAAGTATTTTAAATTATTAGAGTAGAAAGTTGTCAAATCACTAAAATTCATGAAAATTGACGTTGCAGCGAGCTTGTCCGATATGGGCAACTGTTCACCATTTTGATTATGTAATCACGTGTTCATATTGTACGACTAATTCATTGCTGAATTTTCGCGGTCCTACAGCCTAAATGACGAAATTATGTTTTCCCAAGTGTTTTCCTATGAATATATACTCCGTATTGAATTTTTCACTATCAAATCAAAGGCAGAATACGTTAATTATCGTGCAAAAAGCAGAAAAACAAAAAAAATCGTATCAAAGATGGAGTCTCGGAGGGAGTAGTGATTACAAATTGAATTTCTCGCTTTAAAAAAATCTTCAGGCGAGGCGGAGGTCAATAATAATTGTAATGATATTGATTCTGGCCTTAGGATGCGCGTCATATCGAGAACAACTGTTTTTTCGAATTGTAAAATAAGTGTACTTGAGACTCCATTTTCTCTTGATATGTTGAATTAAATTTTTTTTCAATTAAAATTTCCTCCTCAAAGGAAAAGAGGTTTTCAATATAATTCATAGATGAATAAAATTGTTATTATCAAGTTATGGACTCAAATGTGGCTTATATTTCGAAAAAATTGATCCATAAGTAGGTAGATATTTATATTTTGAAATCTATGGATTCATTTTTTTGAAATATGAGTCAAACGTGAGCCCATAACTTGAAAATATGACTATTATTCATAAGTTGTGTGTTCGAATTTTCTTTTATGCCTCTCTTGGGGAGTTTGAAGGGCCCTAACCGCCGAACGAATATTTACTAGAATGAGAAACGAGATTTGGTAAAGGTTCGTTGGAGCTACATTATCTAAGTAATTTCGAAAAAAATATTTTCACCTACTCGCGCATTTTATCTTGCTGAACGGGTACTCGCGTATTTTGAAGCGTGGAACGTGAACCTGAAATCAAAACGCGTAGGTATCCGTTCAAAAGTTATGGACCCTTCGAAGTTCGGAACAGGGGCACACGTTTTCATTCGTCAGGTTCCATTTACATTCAACTAGTTTGCGAATCTCAAAATCGATAGGGATATTTTTTTTTTCGAGTATATAGGAGAAAATAATTCGGTTGATGGTTATGAAAAGGTGGAATGAGTTGTAAATGGCATCTGACTTGTGCGTTACCAATCGACATAATGTTTAAAAAAGTTGGTGGAATATGGCTTTGTTTGACCTTTGAAGGGTCACAACTTTTGAACGAAGGAAGAGCCCCTCCTCTTCGACTTCAGATTTGTGTTCTGCTCATCAAAATATGTTCCAAAGTATAAAAACAAAAATTAAAAATGCTCGGGTGTGGAGATAACAAATAATATACAGTTGCCTGTAAGATTTTCACAAATTAGGTTTTACCAAACCGCAACACGTGTTTCGCTATACAATAGCTTCATCAAGCAGGAACATTAAACTGATTATAGCACTATAACATTCCAAATCTATACATACATATATTTTAAATATATACAGATCCACATGAAAGGAAAGCCCCGTAATGTCCAAAGAACACCGCGTGAATCAAAAGACAGGAGATGCGAATTCTTATTCATTTTGAACTTCTGAAGTTTGTAAGCCTCAGGAAAAACCTCTTCTGGCAAGAAGTTCCAAAGTTCAGCTGTTCTACTGAAAGAAATCCCTGAGCAAGAGAGGTTCGACAGGTCTCCAAATTGACAACAAGGGGTGGGTATTCTTTACTCGTCAAGTCATTCGTGTAGATATTGCCAAGGGTGGAACGATTGATAACAATTGAGAAGAGCACCGACCCGTGAAAGTATCTATAGAAGAGAGAGACAATCTACAATGTTCCAATGAAGTGAGCGAGTCTGTGAGCGAAGAATCATCAATAAGACGAATTGCCTCTCTCTGAATAGAATCAAGAAGCTTCAATGAATGTTTTGGTGCCGAGACCCACACATGAGACCCATATTCCAAGGCAGGCCGTATCTGTGCCTTGTAGATCATTAGAAGCTGACGAGATGTGAAGTATTTCTTCGCACGAAATAGAAATACAAGCTTCTGGGAAGCACCTTCAGCGATCGATCTCAAAGGTTTCCCCATGAGAGATTATTATTGATCGTAATTCCTGGCTTTCGATTTACTTGACTTTCAAGAATAGTTACTGCCGAGGTTACAGCTGACATCTGAATATTATATGGAGAGTAATCGGTTATCTTCGATAAGAGGCATGCCTGAATTTTGCCAGCATTGAATTCCACCAAGTTTATGTTACCTCATGCTATTACATTCTTATGGCTTAAGCCTCAATTTTTGTTTTTCGTGTTGATATAGAGACTACGCAAAACTATGCATTGAAAAAGATGTTTTCTCTGGCAAGACTCACCTGAAATCGAGACTGAGGTTCCTCTGGTGGTTGCTCAGCCTGGTCTTGACATTGAGGGCGGAGGCGTTCGGCCTGCCGTGCACCGAAGGCACGTCGTTTCGGCACGTCAGCTTCTGCAGCTTCAGGTGGAGCGGCTGCTGGACGAGCCCAGACGGTAAGGCTCCGCTCATGATGCTTCTACGCTTCACCGCCTCATCGTCGGCGACGACGCGCTTCTCGTTCCTCTGCTAGTACGAGCAAAAACGTTTTCCGTTCGTTGATCTATCGTCGTTTCGCCTACGAGTAAATACAGATTTAATTTAAACATTCGAAACACTGACCGGAGAGATTGACGCGGATGACAGGCGAGATGTTTTGAAGGTTAAGAGCACGGAACACGAAAAGATATGTGACCACAAAGAAGAAGGATGGTGTACCGAGTTATACCTGGGCATGTTTGGGGTAAACTTGGCGACACATGCCTACTATGATAATAAGCATCATGACCCCTTGACATCAAATCAGTTCAGATGGCGTTTGCAATGAAAATAGTTACAAATTTCCTAAAAATGTATAAACGGCCGACCTGACGGCTGGCTATACTTTTACTTTTGGACGCTGACTGATCAACAACCTATATTATTTGTTCAGAAAACTGGCCAAATTCCCTATAATTGTGTTCCTTTCATTCGATTTTGTTTTTTATGAGTATGACATTAGATTTTGCTCATTTTGTTGACTGCTCGAATCGAAGAATATAGTTTGTCGATCGATCGGTTGACTATGCACTTCCAATCAGCGTCAACTAGCGATGAATTTGAGAAACACACCACGATACGTAAAAATGACACTAATGACAGATAAGTGTCGCCATAAAATTCTAAACAATATCGCATCAGTCCCAGCACCATCCTTCTAGACATCTTAGTGACCACAGAACAAAAATATAAATTTAGGAACGTAAAAGCAGTTCCGTAGTTTTCTGGGTTTGTAACCTACCACAATCTGAAAAAATAGAAATTAATATTTGAATCTATACAAGTGTAGAAGGGCAGATTTTCAATCTACCCCTAAAAGTTGCTGCGTCTATTGAAAAACAGTTCTTTCTGAATAGAACAAGTCCAAATGAAAGACAAAATGTTTGGTCAAATTTGAAATAATTTGACAAATGTCAATTACGAAAATTGTCTAACGAGATATTTGCATTTGAAGAGGAATTTGCCTATAAGTTTTGAGAACGGAAGCGGATTTAGTTTCCGAAACGTTACGATAAGTATTTTCCTCGGTATTTTAATATATATATTAGTTCTTATTATTTTTGATTGGCAAAATTTGAGTTTTACGAGAAATTGCTGACTAATTGGACTCGTTCTATTCAGAAATAACTGTTTTTCAATTGGGAAGGATTTTTACCGATGAGGGGGCTGATGTATGTTCAAAAATGTCGGCTCCAAACAGTAATCAGCTGATCGTAATGTGTCAAAACATATGTTTACTATTGTTTACGTTGTGTATTGTTTTTTGTGTTTTCGAGTTTTGGCGAAGTTTTGTGTAAAACAAATGTGAAGACTATTCAGTATGTGAATGTGTTAGAGAAGTTTGTTTTCGTACGATAATTATCAAAATAAGAAATATGTATGGAAAGAAAGATTAGGATTTCTTCCTTTTCTACTAAAACGTCCATCCACACAGCAGCTCAATTAATTTCGACATTGTTATAAATAAATATCAATTTCATCAAATCGTAAAAGTGAAGCACAAGAACACCAAAATGCAACACAATTGTCATGTTCCGATATTCCTGAACAGTACTGTCCAGTAATTTCAGTCGTTTCGATTTTACTGACATTCACTGGCAATTATTTCGCGCCAATTTTCGAGGTACCCTGTTAGAGACTAAAATGTTACTGGTGCTACTGCTGCCGAAGTGGTCCTGTAGTCCCAGTATTCCCAAAATTGAGTTAGGTTAGGTTGTGTTCGAATAAACGTCAACGGATAATAGATTAAATTTGTTGTCAGATCATTGCAATTGCAAAATTATCAAAAATGTTTCGAGTTGTACTGGAAGATATTTGCGTAGAAGTCGATGCTGAATGAAATGAATCCAGCAGATACACTTCCATTTTTGGTATTTTTTCTCTGGGACCTCTGATTTTGTCGAGGATTATAATTTCAGTCATTATATTCTCTAAAGATTTATTATTATCAGAGCTTGAGCTCTCCGAATTTTCTATTTCCGTATCGCTATTGCTTAATATATCTTCCATCATTCAATTCATTTTGAAATAAGATAGGGTAGATCACACCTGTCACCGCTGACAGCTCCTTTGATGGATGTCCGATAGCGATCCGTTCCGATATCATCAGCAGTAGATTATTATCACTGCAAAAAGCGTTCCGAAAATGCTTACTGTGGCTAGTAATACCAGCAATATCGGAACATGACAAATGTCAGATCACATTCGACAGTGACAGAAGTTTGTTTTTATTCTACTTGATGAAATAGTTCAAATATTTGCCGATAGAGGCGTATCTGGATGATGAACTTCCAATAGATTCCAATATTAATTCTTACTTTTTCAGATTATGGTAGGTTACAAACCCAGAAAACTACGGAACAAATATTGATCCACCACAAAATAATGACGTTCAAACAGTACATTTATCAAGATATTGCCCAATGAATTCATGAATTAAATCACGAATTAATTGATGAATTAATTGAAACAGGATGGCCCTTAAAACCCTGCAATTTATTCAAGCATTTCATTCCTGTATATAATGCTGGTATTGGCGATATAAAACAAAAATCCCTGAAAAGAAATGAGTTCATTGACAATAAATAGAACGATGTCTATTGTTATCAATGAATTGCTGAAGACATTCATGAATTTATTGCTAAATGTAAAATAAAAAAAAATTATGGCAATTGTGGCCTTGAAGAAATTCATGAATCTATTTATTCCGCTCCAACCATTGTTCATAGAGATATAGTTGGTCAATGCCTGTGTAAAATGGATTTGAAGTGTTTTTCTTACGCCATCTACAGTATAATGTTGATATTTCCATTAACTCGACAGTGCACGACAAAGTTTCCTTCTCGGTTTCTTTCTCTGAGGAGACAATAGGTGCAGAGTTCTGTCTGTCAGTTTGACTGGAATGTTGAAAGAAAGATTATGAAGCTTCAAAATAGAGTTGACGATAGAAGTTTATGAAGCTAATGAAAGTTTGAGTATTGAAATGATCTTCAAAACATGAATGATCTACGACATTGAACAGAAATTCCACTTCTGTTTCGGAGTTGATTGCCGTCTTTTAGTATTATGTTTCGTATTATGCATTTATTATTATCATTATAAATGTAGTGCGGACTTAAGATGCCTAGAAGTCCTGGTGATTCAACTGATTAGATTTTTGTGGCAAAAAAAACAATCGACGCTTTTGAAGGTTTCCCCTATTTTTTCGGTAGAGGGCGTTATGTTCCAATTTTTCAAATTTGTTGACAAGTGTCAAGTTAATTGTCATATTGTCATGTCAGTTTGAAATTTTGATGTTTACGATGTTTTTATCGTGTTTATTTGTTGATTTCATTGCTTTTAAATATCGAAACGTTGTTACTGGTATCTCATTGTCCACCCATTATCCTTTAGGTTGCGATTTCTTCTCGCTAGCCAATCAAATAAAAGTGGAAAAACCCGACAGCACATTTTCACTTAGTGCAAATTTAGCTTCAGACAAGACTGACAAGAGCGTGTTGGCGACATCTGTACATATTGTACGGAAACCTCCAAAAGCTCAATTATCCACCAAAAATCAAGCAATCCAGATTTCGCCACTTTTATCCCAAACTTCCACAGGTATGAGTAAACACACAAGGTTTTTCAGGCATCTTATGCGGACTTAATATGTGTAAATACACAATTCCGAAAAAACTTTCTCGTTATCATCGAATAAGCCCACAAATTGACCACATATCTCCAAATATTTGGTTTCAAGAATAGATAACAAACATTATATTGAAGCGCTATGCTTAACAAATTAATGATTAACCACTAAAATTGTTAGACCAATGAATCATGGAACAGCATTTCATTTGATATCCTTGTCAATCTTAGATATTTACCCATATTTGACATGAAGTTGAACAAGGAAACCAGAAGGTTGGAGTTTCAATAATAGGGTCAGTACCTAGCACAATAAATTACAAAATCAAAAAAGAAATATTAACTATTATTCTACCGAAAAGTCACAAGATGAAGAAATCGGACGAGCCTGCGGTCTAGTCTCGACTCATTTTTGCATTTACTAGGGGAGCATTATAAAAGTGTTTTCATTTTTACACTTTAACGCCCTGTACTCGGCCCTGTATATAGAAACAGCTGCTTTCATATATCATAAAATCCCATCCCATTTTCCATCATTTCCAGATAATCTACTATTGACAACAGGAGTATTTTGTTATTTCGAAAGTTTTGCCATACTTTTGTTTAGAAGCGAAAGATCTAGAGATTAACTATCGCTTATTTCCTTCAGGAGTGAGGTTTATTATTATATTCAATGGTAGAATCATCGTCCAAAGATATACTTAGATATATAATTAATTTGTATATCTATTGACGATGGTAGAACCAATTGCACAACTTGCAAATGGCGTGTAATGAATAGGAATTCCAGTTTTATCCTAAAAAGAATTTCCAAGTGCATACAGCTGTCAGTGATTAATAATAACCTAATTGTGTCAGTCATTCATTAATGAAACATTGAAGGACTATTTTAATTTTTTTTCTGAATTATCAGTGACAAATTCAAATTCCAACCGATATCTCGGAGAAAGCTTCACGATGAATTAATTACCTGTGAAATTCTACAAACTTCTAATTTTAGAGGCGGAAATGTTGACTACTGATAAACCTATCCATCAGCCTCACGACTGATAATAATTCTTTCTCGTCTTTCCTCTCAAATTCCAACCTTATCGACTTTTAACTGAGTATTTGACCCACAACGGAAGTGAAATTTGGAATAGTTACAGAATTCTCTCACTATTGTATTCCGTTTCTTAGAATTCTCATCAGTTGGATAAGGAACAGACGCCAAAAAACTTGGAGTGTTGAATGATAATTCGGGGAACACATAATAGTAAAAAAATCATAGTGCGGAAATTGTAGTATGTATGGAATATTACCATTTTTGAACAAGTGAACGGGATCTGAGAAAGATACTTTCAGCAGGTTTTCTGTCTCTCATATAGGTACTTAAGAGTGGGAAAAAAAGCTCGTCAAGTTCAGAAAACATTTCTGACCGCCCTTCAATTCGAGCTCAATTGTTTTTTGCGAGGGGTAAACCACTGGGGCAGTCCGGTGTACATTTTATTGGCAGTCCGGTGGCAGTCCGATGGCAGTCCGTGGCAGTCCGGTGGCAGTCCGTGGCAGTCCGGTGGCAGTCCGTGGCAGTCCGGTGGTAGTCCCTGGCAGTCTGGTCCGGTAGGTAATAGATTTCCGCTGAGCATCGACCATCAAAATATGTATAGAATAGATAGAGATTGCCCTCTTTTCTGCGATGCTCTAGTAAGGTCAATGGGTTCGTTAGTACAGGATCAATAACCAGACGAACTACTTTCCTCTTGATATATTCCAGGAGCCTCAGCATATGTTTGGGAGCTGAACTCCAAACATGTGAACAATATTCCATAAAAGGTCGAATCTTTTTTTTGGAGATTATGAGAAGCTCTTATGGTGTGAAGTAGCTCTTGTGACTGAAGAGAAAACTGAGTTTTTGTTGGACAGTTTAGCAATGGATCTCATAATATGATCATCCCATAATATAGGTTATTAGATTATCAGATTTCATTTAAAAATTTTGTCTCCATCTTGCACTTCTGGCTTCCTCTGATGACACAAAGATTCTCAAGAGAATGCAGTATTAAGTGTACTATCATCAACGAAGCTGTGGACAGGACAGTAGTTCACCGCTAATAGATCGATGAGTAACTGAGAAATCGATAGCGGCAGTTCGTTTGCGGACACTGTATATACACATTTTTAGTTTGAATTAGAACAGGCATGAGACGAATGAAAAGTGCAGAGTCGTATTAGAAAACATATAGATGATGGACAACGACATCTTGTGTTGTGTTTATCAGAGGATTTACATACGACGTATTGGTTTATCTCGTATAATGGAAGTGGAAAACGAAGAAGATGCATTTTTGAAAAATTTAGCAAGATAATACAGTATTCCATTGTAAAGTTCTCAACATCGGAGAAATATAGATAATTTCCGAAAAAAATCCAAACAAAAATCGAAATTTCATCGAATTATTTGAACTTTTTTATTACATTATTTGGAGAGATATTTCGAAACAAATGCCAGTTTATCATTGCCACTTTCACCATAATACGGCTCTGGACTATTTTTTTGGATTTGGTCTTCCTTTGTGCTCTGATGATAATGATGAGTAATAACCTTGGTAATTATTATCCGAAAATTTATGAATATAATATAAACATATTGAGTGCAACGAAAACAAACCGATAAAAAAACAATGTATGAAAGAGAGATGACATTTGTTGACATTTTCAGACAAAAGTCAGACTTCAAATATGACAACGTCATCTTGTAGCAAGAAGAAAATGGTAATGATAAACTCACATTCGTTTTGAAATATCTCTTGAGATGAGGTTACAAACTCGGTTACAAAAAACTTGAACAATTACATGCGATTTTGATATTGGATATCTTTGGAAGTAATCTGAATATCGCCAATGTTGAGATGGCATTTTATTCAGCACGGACACAGAATTACGCAACTTTGTCACAATCAAACTTGGTCAGTAGCTCGTACGGTTCCCCATGTTACGCCTAGAATTTGGTCCATCCTATACAGAAGCAGACTCGATATTCCATTATTTCACCATGAGAGATTCCGAGCAGACCCTTTTATTGTCATGTTCGGGACCTGCAGAAGAACATCTGCCTATAAGAATTTTTTTTATCAAACTGCGAAATTGCTAATGTCTATAACCTCCAAATTTTGGGAAAAATAATACTCCACTTTTTTGCACGATGTTCTACGTGCATTATAGGTTTTTCTACAGTCAAGGGATAAAAAAAACTGAACGTCGAAATTTTTACGTTCGTAATTTCGAATACTTCAAAAGAAGCCAATTAATTTATTTTTTCATTTTTTTTTCACTCTGGTCCATGATGTCGAATGAAAATGTTTGTGAAAGTGTGTCCCTGTGTCCTTTGTCGAAAGTGTTCTTGTTTGGTCGTGGCGTTGCTCCATACGCTGAAGATCATTTCGCAATATTCCGCATTTTTTTTTCGTTTTCCATTTTTTGTTCTTGTGACAAGTAAATTAGGGATTTAAAAAACAGACGAAGTAGTATTTGTTGTCATGATCGAGCGACATTCACAGTCCGAGGGCAGTCCGGTGGCAGTCCAGGCAGTCCGGTGGCAGTCCAGGCAGTCCGTGGCAGTCCAGTGGCAGTCCGTGGCATTCCGGTGGTAGTCTGGGCATTCCGAGTATAAATGGCAGTCCGGTGTACACCAATTTGCTTAGTGATTTACCCCTCGGCTTTTTGGAAGGCTTTAGTAAATTCATCCTGCTAAGTACTTCATGATCTTTAAATGAATTCTGCCCAAAACTGGTTGGTTTGGTTAAAAAAAAATTCCGTTAACCAGCTGACTAACGTAGACCCTAAAGAAGTCGAAAGTTGTTCAAGCAATGGATTGATGATAGCCTAGCTAATAACGTGAGAATCCAAGCACGGTGGTCTGATGAGGAATTGAACCCGTCTTCGGCTTTGTAGAAGGACGCGCTCACCTCTACACTACCAAAAACTACAACTAGAAATTAATTACAAATATCCCAAGTAAACCATTCCAGATACCATATTTACTTCGTTAAAAAAATTCCTTGAACTGTATCATTTTTTCGAATTTGTTATTTCTATGAAATGCATCACCTCTTCGAATTTTTTGCTGAATTTTCGTTTTATCTTCCTGATTTAGTTTTCTTTTGAACTCGGTGGCACCTCCTCATGGAAAACATATTTTTGTGTCGTCACTTGTTGCCAAGAGGGCTGTATCAACTTTTTCTCTGTCTGTTATCAGATTATTCCATTTTGAATATTTTGAATATGTTTTTTTGTTGCGGATGAGCTATTGATAACTTAGAGGAGGTTGAATGGAGGAAAAGTTGCATATTATGCAGCTCATCTTCTTTATTATACCTGGTTTAGGTATTTGAATGAATTTCAGAAAATTGTGCACTCTGTCTTTCCAACTTTTATTGGGCTACAGAAAAATAGTGGAAAAAATTTATAGCATGGAATGGAACCATATGAAGTAGCTGTCACAAATTATATTTGTTTTGAAAATAGTGCTGTCATCAACTATCATCTGTGAAACTAGGATATTTTGAAATCTTAGAAGGAGTGTTTCGTGAAATCTTTCTTCGAAATAAGATGAATTCATATTCATATCAAATCCTTTTTGACGTGATCTCGGATGTATTTACAATATTTACCGATTATTCTGATAGAAGCTCATTGCGACAGACCCTATTTTTGCTAACTACTAACAGTTGACAAATTTACCTGTGAAACAGAGACATTATCAAGTTTGGAATTCTTATTGCTTTCATTAATAGGAGAAACGATGGTTATGATGCTGAAACACCAATTAAAAGAGAAGCAGCAATATTGTAGTTTGTTGGCTCGTCACATACTTGCGATAGAAGTAAACGAGCAATAGTAATTATAATTATGGGTGTAGCTGGTGCATACCAGACAGTGAAAAATGTTTTCTCTTGTGATATCATAACTGGACCGGCACGCATTCCATCTCTGCACTGTTTTCACTTCGTTTCGAGTTTTTTTATCTTCATTTTCAAGTTTTCATGTTTTCACCTTGCCTAAGTTCGAATGTATTTTTTGAGAGTTAAGGAAAATTATATTTTTTATATTTTACGTCTCGTTTTACATCAAGTTTCTTATCTTGTTGCATAAGTACACAATTTTTTGTGTTCAATTAGGTATTGATCGAGGCAAGGATCGAGGTATTGATCTTCATAGCACATTAATAGGTATCGTTATCTTGCCTTACTAATAATTATTAGCAACAAGAAACAAATTCAGGTGAATTTTATAGATAGCGTAAACGAATCCAACAACTAAATAAAATATATTACCTATTTTTCATTTGCCCCCATGTCCGAACGCGAACGAAATAATACTTAAATGAACGTATCTGGGGAAACACATCTTTTGTATGGGGCCAAATTCATATACAATGGGTGGAGCAGTTTTGCTTACATTCTATAGATTGGCAATACTTCGACGATGTTGAATATACAGGGTGGTGAATAAATGTAAAACATTCAAGGTGATTCCTCATCGAAAAAAAAAATGGATCTTTCACATAAAGAATCTTCATTGGAGCATCGTTTGTTAAGATACAGCTCCTGAAAAGAGCTACATGAAATTTGTATAATAATTTCTTTCACAAGCACTGAAAAAGTTATTGAAATTAACCTGACGTTTTGTCGAGCGTTTTGTACTACCAAAAAGACACTTAGCCAGTAATTTATTTGTTTCACCCCATTGTTGTAAGGGGTGGAAAACGAAACCCCTAAAATTTATTTCCAATGTACTTAACTTTTTTCTTATTATTTGTTTACTATTCAAAGATTCTTTTCCGGTAGCCTGTTTCATTCTAAACAAAAAATGTCTCATGGGTTTCTTGCCCTAAATAAACCAGCTCGCAACAAAAAATTATTTTACGAACAACTACAGAGATACTTACATCGTCATAAATGCGAAAATATGAAACTAATCTATCTAGTAGGTCGCTTTTAGCGATAGTGACAATTGAATTGGTATAACGCTGTCAGTTTGTGGATTTTCGATAGTGAATTAATACAGAAAAAAATTGTTATACAAAATTTATATACCCCCTTTCCTGGGCTGTATCATAACAAGGGATGCTCCAATGAAGTTTCTTCATATGAAAGATCCTCGGAAAGATCCTATCTCTTTTTCGCTGAGGAATCACCTCCTTGAATGTTTTACACTTATTCAGTATACTGGGTCCCGCTGGGTTCATTTGTTCGTGGCAACTTTACTCTCTCTCGAGCTCTCTCTACTATTTTCGGAACTGGTTGGAAAGAGAACTGGGCCCGAGACAGGGCCCGCATTATGCAACAGCCTCAATTTGATTGATACTCTGGCACTTGCTCGGGCACTTAACTCACTAACTCTCAATGAAAACGGTCGAAAATGAAGTCCTATTCTCGCATCTATTTGTGAAAAAATAATTGCGGTCAACAATAGGTATAATCAAGAAATAAAAAAAAAACATAAACAAGAGAATGGCCCAATGGATCGACCTGTTGCCGATTTTCCTAGGCCCGTATAAACCTCACGGTCGAACCATTTAATCGTTAATCAAGGACAGTGATGACATCAGTGACGGGTCGTTGAAGAAATCAGGACATGCTCTATTTTAGTGGTCGTATAAAAGTTTAGGAAGTCAAGGTGAGTTCCCAATACAATTTTTGTGTTAGGAAGTCTGGATTCCTATCATTCTGAGTTACATGCATTGAAAAACATGTATTCCAGATTGTAATTTTCAGTCTCGTTTCATGGTGGACTAAACGGAGTAGGTGATTATATATAACGGAATAATCTAAAATATATCCGGTCTTATTTAACTCGTGAAAATGGTTCAATAACCCGTAATCAACGACTTTTTTTTTCTGGCCTTATTAGCAACCGAGTTAGCAACTGATAGATATTTTCGAGCACAGTTCAGGGTGATGGAGAAAACTGCATGAAAAATCAAGTAGGTATAAAATACATTGGCACACTAGAGTATTTGCCTCGGTATTTGCTCGAGTATTTGATAGAAGTCGAAAATGTTATAAACCCATTTTTTCACCCCGTTAGGCGACGAATCTCAATTAAATATGAATCTTACGCCTTCCATCTATTCTGTTGAAGAATGTTTATACCTCGGTTTATGCAAAATTTCAAGTCAAAGACATCACGTTGTCTCATACAAACTTGGCCCTTTCGCCCCCAAGAGGGTGGAATTTCGGGAAACCGACGGGAAAACCCTTCCTTATCGGATGTCTACATCATAAAGAACCGAGTAAAGAACACACCTTCCAAGTTGCAGGTCTCTATGATCAGTGGTTTAGGCTTGCGCTCATCCCCAATATAACTTTCTTCCCCTTTTCAACCTCGTTAGGCAATGGTTTTCAATAAAATACGAAACACGTCTTCCATCAATTCTGTTAAAGAATGTTAAGGCAAAATTTGAAGTAAGTAGATTGGAACAAGGCATCACGTTATCCCTTACAAACTTTGTCCCCGTTTTTCATCCCCATAGGGGTGGAATTTCGGAAAACTCTTTCTCATCTGATGCCTACGTCATACAAAGAACACATCCTCCAAGTTTAATGTCTTTACGATGAGTGGTTTAGGCTGTGCGTCGATCCCTCAATCAGTTATTCATATATAGATTTTAAAAAAACCTCTGTTGTGAGTTAAATATGGAAGATACACAGCACCACGAACTTTTCTGTCGAACTAATAGAGACCAACATTTTTTGGAGAACATTATGTTCGTCTTCACCGAACCGTTTAGTCAGCGCACACCATTAAATTCGCCATTAAAGCATCACATCTTGCCGGCTTTTCTCCAACTTGATTCACATAATATACTCACTATTATTTCTCACTGATTTTTTTTTGTTCAATCATAATAAAATATTCTAAATCACGCCTGAATAGTGTTGCTTGCTGTCAGTGGAAGAATTTTCATAATCGGATCAGTATTTTCGAAGATTACCCCCTACAAACATAAATACAAAGTCAGAAACGAACCTATTAATAATATACTCAAGTAGGTACTCAAGTATAAAGTATAGATCTCGGTATAATAATAATAATAATAACCGTCTTTATTATTTCCATTAGAGTTACAAAAAATTACATACAATTTTTTTCAATATTTTTTTTTTTTTTTGAAATAAAAGGCGGAGTTCAACTTCTATAACGAACTGAAATTCGTTACGAAGTTGTTCTTCCACTCAACCTGAAACGCCTGTGCTAGTACATCAATTGGTAGACATTTAACAATCGAATGTATCTAAATGTGTGAAGTGATAAAATGGGGGGATTTGTTGAAAGATTTTTGAAAATGGAATAAAATGACATGAATGCGAGAAAAATACTACACTTCGAGTAGAGCATGTTTATATTTAGCTCTAAAGTTGTTCGAGCTCAAAGATTTGAATTTATTTCCCTCACACTCTCCAATGACGGCAATAAAGATCTCGCATTCAGGCATCCTATGTAGAAGTAAGACATCATACAAATACCCCTCACAAAAATGAAAAACACAACAAAACTTTTTATTGTCCACAAAATACCGATTTACAAAAAGTCCAACCGATAAATTGACAATCTAAGGTGCTGGGTCAACTGCCCTTGGTGCTGAACATTCTAAATTTTCAGTATTTCATTTAAGAAATACTTAAATGTAATTGAAGACTTGATAGATGAGATGTAAAACAAACGAAATGATATCATAAATTTAATGAAATATTTTTCAAGACGGCCTAATCATTGATGTTGGAAAAAAATTTTTTGAAGGTCCTCCAATGAATTTATTTTCACAATGTCCTGTTTGTTGGATAACTTTGCGAATATATTACCGTAGTTGGTCCACACGTTTCCATCCTTTCCCATTATTTTTGTTGTTTCCCTGAGAAGATTCAATTGCTCATATGTCATGTCCTCCCTGATCACAATCCCAGTTTTCTTCAGAGATTTTGTATTTCTGTATATCAGATTCTTCACCGCCACATCACTCAATACGACTTTGATCGGCTTGATTTTGGAGCGATCCCGAATTTTTATTCTGTAGGTATTTTCAATAGCATTCTCGGCTATTTCAAGGTTCATCGATTTACTGACCAACTCTTTAACAATATCCTTGCAATTTTCATTTTGGTTCTCTTTTATCCCAAAGATGAGAATATTCTTTCGTCTTATATGTTGTTCATGTTTCTCTTGTTTAATTTGTAGGCTGCGAATAATATTCTCTTGATTTCCCAATTTTTCTTTCATTGCTGAGTTTTCCATCCTCAGTATCTCTATCTGTTTTTTCAGGTTCTTTTCTACTGCCTCGGTTATTGAGGAACTAATTTATTCAAGAACTCCTCTGAAGTGCATAATGTCGTGACTAGAGATTTCACTGCTACGTGCAGTTCATCCTCGCCCTGATTTGCTTTTGATCGTGTAGGCATCGTAAATGGAGTTTTCAAAATGAACTTACTGCGTTTTCAATAATAATGCAGCCTCAATGAATGGATTTTCTATGAGATCAGATGATGTTCTTGACGAGTTCCCGAATTGATGGTTAGTTTTGAATATTTTCGCACAGCACCACAGACACACGTCTACTCAGTTCGGCACATCCACAGGCAATCAACTTTTGAAAATCATTCGAAATTTCTCATTGATAATTTTCAATTACTGTACAGCTACAAAAAAACATCGAACTATAACCAAAAACCGAGGAGTGTTACACTTCCATAAAATTTGTTCCTACACCAAATTAGGATTTCTAGTGGATTTCTTGATTTCTTCAAGGATGTCACGTGGGATTTCTGGATTCCAACATGGATTTCATGGATTTCAGGAAGATTTCTAGTGAATTTTGTACACTAGATTTCCGAAGTGAAACGCCCCTCGCCAAAAACGTTTATTCAATCGTTTATATGTTTTTATATAAGTAAATGGCAAAAAAGTGATGACAAGGGAAACAAATCTCGACAAATCGATCTAATCTAATTTTTATTCAATTTCTTTCGATTTTTTCGAAAAAAGAATCATCAAATCATTTCTCTACGAATTTCAAATATTAGAAAAACCTCGAGAAAAACTATGTGATTTAAAAAAGATTTGAATCAATAGTGTAGGTGTAGGTGACTAAGTCATTATAAAATGAGAAAATAAATTCACTTCGTCTCTCGCTTCGTCTTCAATTACCTGACTCGGTACTTGAGTGTCAACAGAATATTAAAAAATAGTAGAATAAGTAAGTAATTTTTTATATTTCAAAAACTGTTTCGCTAAAACAAGTGAGTACTCGTATCCACCACAGCAACTTTGAATTGTTTGTCGTAGGATTAGATCACAGTGTATCCTTCAACGAGATTCTATATCTTTACCTAATAATCCGTTTCGTCAAATTGACGAGATATTTTATGTGTGGTAATAAGACTCTATGAATGCACAGCTGTTTAACCGTTTACCCAACCCTTGAAACGCTCAACAAAGATCATTTGTACACCCAATTATCGAGAAACTGTATCCTAGGAAACAGTGAGTAGTTCGAATGGAGATGAAAGATATTCCAGTTCGGGCGGAAATAAAGCATCAAGTTCACTAGTGAACTTTCAGAGTGATGTAACCACAATTTGTGTATTTTCTCAATGAAAACCAGTTGATACCCAACTCGATAGCCAAATAGAAGGTGAGCAGTGTCTAGACCTCATAAATTTTTGTAAAAAAAACAACTTCGACACTAAAACAATATTGTTCTCATCGAAACGTTACAGATTAATAATTAGTGCACATTTGAGCGGTTCATGCCGCAGAGCAAAAATCGAGACAAAAATCCTCCTACATCATTTGTTTATTTTATATGGCCCATCTCAATATTACTAAATAAATGGATTACCGTGGTTGGCAATATGACTAATATACCGCTAACGTTCCGTTTATGGCTTGAAAATGTACAATCGACAAATTTGAAGATTTTTCTGATAGAAAAACGCTGTACCTATTCGAATTCAGTTTATTCATCTTCGACTATTGAATCTTTGTACTACCGTGTTCAAAAACATTTTTTGGGTAGTACTTTCTCGGATCGGTGACGTTAGCGGAGGTCTAGACAATTCCTATATGGAAATAAGCATAATAATTACGTATAGTGTCAACCAAAAATCTATCTACACTGTATCTCTCACATATATCTCTCTAATTATATTGCGCACTGATCGAGGCACAGAAATGGATGCATTTTGAATGGGAAAGAGAGGTGGCAGCTAGTCCAGATATTTTATATGGTCTTGATAATTCCTGTATATTTTATATGGCCAATCACACACAAAAAAAAGTGTACTTACGAAGAATTTTTTGCAACGCCTTCCTAAATATGAAGGGCGAGGGGGAAACAACTCTTCAAATAGGTGTACATACAGAAATTTAAATATTTTAATACCACTTTCAGTACCTAAATATCTCAAATATATTTCAATTATTTCAATATCAGTTTCAGTATTTCAGTATCCACAAATACCGCTTCATACTTTAAATACTACTTTAATCTCAAAAATATCCACTCCATACTTTGAATATTAATTTCATTAGTATAACTACTGCTCTTCGGGCTTGAAGGCCGTCGTTCTTTGGAATTTCTTCCTGACGTTTCGCTAGCGCGAGTGGCCAGCTTCTTCAGAGGCTTATTCATCTCCGATGACTGAATAAGCCTCTGAAGAAGCTGGCCACTCGCGCTAGCGAAACGTCAGGAAGAAATTCCAAAGAACGACGGCCTTCAAGCCCGAAGAGCAGTAGTTATACTAATAACCTCGGCCGCGAAAGCCTCAACCATTTTGTCATTAATTTCATTATCAAAATATCTACAATATATTCGAAATATTTCAATATTTGTCAGTCTCTTTCACTTTAAATATTGTTTTTATCACCAAAATATCTGTCTTGATATTTCAATACAGTTTGAATGTTACGATATCCTTTTCAGTCTTCCAAAATATGTGAAATTTTTGGTGTGCAATTCAGTCTACAATCGTTTCATTCATTTTGCGCCGGGTTAACCGACAATGATTCTGACATAATTTGGTATTTATTAGTATGTGTGTGTAGCTTGCAGGTTGATACAGGTAGTGAAGCAAATTTGAAGTGAACTAGTGAACTTGATACTTTTGTGTCAGTTTATTTTTTCTTACTGAGACCAAGTCTTTTTGTGATTCCTGATTCCTTCTACATTTATGGTCATGTCATTTATAAAGTTTAATATTGGTTCCACGCGTCTTTTCAAGCGTTTCACAGAAGGTACAAACTTTGAGATTTGTACATAGTATAGATATTTAGTGAATAAATAGCATTTGTAGTATGGGTTTCGGCCGGTGCGGCGTCCGTTGACGACGCTGTGATAGGTTTGAGATAAACATTGGAGGGAATGCATCGAGGGATGCACGGACATGATCATTAACTTCTATTCAGCGTTTTTGCTTTCGTAGGTGTCTCAGGGCCAGTGAAGCGTCGGGCCTTCTGGGTGGTTTGAGCGTACGGCGTAAGGGAAATCAGATAACATTCGCGTGTACGAATAAATCTGAAAAAAATATTTAGCAATTATCGTGGAAAAATAAATATGAAGAAATATTCAGCAAACAAAAATTATTTGTAAAATTAGGAAAAATGTTAGTGCCTATATTTTAATTCGTTTTTGCGACTTGAATTCCAGAAATTAATTTCGTTCACACTCTGCGGGATCTGTATCTATTATAATCGGCATGCTATGAGTTATTGAAAAATAGTTGAGTCTTACTCAATATTACTGCTAGTGTTTTCGCAATAAATCGTCTTTTATTTTTATGGGAGTAAGTGATGGTAATAAAAGCAAATAAGTACAGTCATATATTTTGATTTTGGAGGTTTTTCACGAGAAATCAAGGAATTTCAGAATCCGAATCAGTACATCAAATACTTTCATTGTCTCAAATATATTTTGAATATTTAAATACTGTGTTTTTTTTTTCAATATATTTTAAATATTGTTAATTATCAGATATTTAAAATATGGTGTACATATTTTGGGTAGTTGTTTCCCCCTCGATGAAGGGTAACTTCACATTGAACATGAAAACGCGTTTTCAGAATATACTTGACACAAAAAATTATTTTGAAAAAACTCAATTTTTCTTTTACGTGTTAAAATGGATGAATAACCCGAGAATAAGACCTCTAAATTTGGAAAGGTAACCTCGCAGTAAAATTAATGAGCATATTGATCAACTGTTGCATTTTCTTTGGTATTCTTCGTGGTTTAAAATAATTTACTACTATTATTCAGAATTCAACTAGTTACTCACCTAGGTAGTGATCTAATATTATTACTTATTTTGGGTTGCCACAACGTAAGTACTCAAGTACTTGTAACACAAACAAACCAACAGAGAAATACCGTTTATGCGAGGGTTTTTTTTTTCGGTTTTCCCTCGGGTTTTCCTTATATCGAATGAACTTGCGAATGAATAACATTTAAACGAGCATTTAAATACTTATTCAAAACATATCGATAGTTTGAATTTTACGTCCTGATTTTTAAATTAGCAGAATAATTTCGAACACAGAAAACTAGGGACGATAATAACTTTATTCGATTAATGTGAAGTTAGCCGCCCTTTCCTAGCCACACTTTCGGAAATGGTGAACGTCTCGAGTTGGACATGCGAGCAAGGTTGCCATATTTTTCATAGGTTGATAGAAATCTGTCAATATTATAACATAATGTTACGAAATGTCCTAGCGCCGGCCCTGACGAGATCGTAAACGCAGATGAGGGGTCGCGTCGTAGCGAACGTCATTTTCCAAGAACTGTGATTGCCGTGGAGAATTCTATAGACATCATCGAGGCCGAGGCCCGAAAATTCTCCATAGGTGTACGCAGGTATATAAGCTGCGGGACATCGCGGCGGAGACAGTTCAACATCGTAACAATAGTTTAACATGAAATGGTTTAATCTCGGGTTTAATGAATGGTGGAAAGAAGAGGAGAGGGCAATAATATAAAAAATTATATTACCAACAAAATCAGTCACTGAATTTCCCAAAATAAATAGTGCTTGAACTGCTACTTACGTCACTCAAAAAAATACCAATGAGACAAATGGAAAACAATTCAATGCCATTTGAAATAAACCCTTTCTGAAAAGTTTCGCCTAATAACTTCGTGAATGGGGGGTGCAGTATTGGCCATAAAGAAGCCAAAGATAAATATTTTCTTTCCAAAGACAAGACAGAAGTAAAAGGAAAAAATTACTCAAAATAATCGTTGCGACGAAAATTCCATCATTTATAGTGATGAAGACTCCATATTAGTTCATATATATATACTTCTTATATACAGGATGCAATGGATTGTTTTGGCACTAAAAAAGGCTAGACCTGGGACTAGAATAGAGTGCTTGCAATTATCAGTGTGCCGAATTTGATTGATCGACGTGATGGAGACTTCATATAAGAGTTCACGTAAAAGGTGCAGTGAATTTTTTTGTCTCTAATGGAAGAGAAAAATAAGAGAAAAATTATGTCCTATACAAAAAAGTTTTTCTCTGATTTCAAAGTACCAAAACCAGTCACTGCATCCGAGACTGCACCCTATACATATCATGTAGTTGATTGGTGATTCACCACATCCTCTATTGGTAATTTCGAGTTCTTTACCATAGTTTTCGAAAAGAAAGTACTTTTCAACATTATTACTTCCGAAACAATTCATTGCACCCTGTACATTAACCGAGACATTAACTCTCATGTGAGGTCTTCCGAGAGGTCTTCATCATTTGGAATTAACCTCGGAATCAACATTTGTTGAAACTTGAAACTGAACCCTACCTTTTATGGTAGCCTTATATTAATATTAGTGCTGTCCCCCCAAGTCACTCACATCATTTTTTCCACTATACATAATTACTTACTAATCTAATCGATTTATCTCCAGATTTATGAACCTACAATAGAGAAAAAATGCGGCAACACCGCGAGCATATCTCATCAGAGACATTCACCACGAAACTGAGGCTGGAAAAGTGTGGCTAACTTCACATTAATGAATAGAATTCATTTCTAATTGGACTAGTCAAGCGATAGTCAAGTCAACCACTCCTTGATTTCTTAATAAGATTCAAATCAAGTCACCGAGTCCGAGTAATTTCTTATTATTCACTCGATTATTCAATGAAATTCCTCTAAAGGTTGTGTGTCTGATTCCATTTTAATGCTTCGTATAGAAAAATATCATATTTTTGAGTTTATTGTGACCTCCATATCAAGCCTGTTACTTATATCAAGCCATCAAGACCTTCAAGATAATAAAACTGAATGAGCAGTGGAAATGACCTACTAAGTCTCGATATTTGTAGAAAGCAAAGGCTAAATTTTCTTGATGTCGAGAGAAATCGTGGGTAAAATAATATAATGGACTCGAGTGAAGTACAATTGAAATATAAAGCTGAAAAACTTGCTTTAAAAGTCACAGTTTACAGACCAGAAACTACCTACCTACTTAGAAAAAACACTCCATAATTTCCCTTCTCTTCGTGATAATTTCCTATGATATATCCAACGAGATATTCAACTGAGAAATCAATATTAAATTTCAGAAATCTGATTTCCGCATTTTCAGTCTTCTCTTGAAAGGTCTCGCATAACCTCCAAAACAAGCTCTGAAAATTCATTTATGATTACAAAATTATGAGGTCATAATAATTATCAAACACCGAGTCAAATGCTAACAGTTCAGAAGGAAGCTTGTTTTGACGAAGCTGAAATCAGCTTATGGATCGCGGCAGCAGTGATTTATTGGACCAATTTTTTTGGTGAAACAAATCGTAACAGAATTTACTCCAAAATTTGCCTTAGTTGAACAACGCTGTATAGGTACTCTCAAACAGAAGGTAGGTATGCACCATCTATTTTCATCGATTTCACGATGAAACCCAGGATGAAACCATTCCAAGTTGTAATGAGCATACCGAAAGAAGTTGGTCTTTATAACATTTCTTCACATCACATTCGTACAAGTTGTAGGTGAGCTCCTCGCTTAGCTCGGTTTTATCAATTGGAACAGAGTACGCCTTCTTGATCTGTAATTTGATCGATGTCGCTATCAGATCTTGTAACAAGTCTCGTAAGTACCCCACAGCATGTGATTTTTTAACTAATTACGATTTCTTTTTGCTTAGTTTTCATCTCCTCTTCCAATGACAAACAAATTAGTACAAAAAATCCGTCAGCGCCGTACGGTCTATTAACATCGAGCATCAGGCCAAGCTTATTCAATGCCTGGAAACGAATAGGTCATATCGAGGGTCATATAGTCATATAACAAAATAATTTGGGAAAAGCTGAGCTTGCTGTGTTTTAATCTGATTTGTTTTGATATTTGTTATCCTCATTCTTCCGTTCCCTTCGAGGGGATCTTATTGCCATCAAATTATCTGGGATCGGGGAACGGTTTCATGAAAGTTTCAGTCTTTTACCCGGGCTTTTACATACAACAGGAGACACAATAAATACTTGTTTTTCTCCTGTAGGTACCAGACTTGTACTTTCATGAAACAGGCTCCAGAAGTTCAGAACAGTTAGTACAACTAAGTAAGTGATGCGAAAATACGTTCATTTTATAATATAAGGTACAAAATTCGGAGGTAAATAAGTAAATAGGTATCTACCTGAGAAAGGTACATTTAACCCCTCGGATAACCCCCTCAAACCTTCCGATCCTACCTATTCATAAGAATTTAAAATAGTGTTATACATGGTGTTTGTAAACAAAAGTATCAACTAATGAAATGCTCAACAATCTACAAGATGTTCTGAAATAAGGGTGTGACTTGAGATGCACCTGGAGTGATCGACAATTTCTCTCGCCTTTCTATTGTGATTGCTTTTAGAAACCACATTGAATTTTAGAAACTCATTTCATTTATCATCACCCATTCTAATGCTTAATATGCACTTACTTTCTACTTTACACCTATGCAGACAAATTCCAGGGACGCAAAATCCAAGTACCTAGCTGTCAAATCCACAAAGTATTCATTGGCCTCGAAAAAAGTTGAACACTGCACGGAATCACAGTAATGAACGTCGAAACACTGAGATGCACTTTTTTATTGGGTACTACACAGGTACAGTGTACGTAAATTGTGATATTTACGTTAAAATGTAAACAATACACAAACTAACGGCAAAAATGAACTGGCAAGAGGCAAGATTCGAGAGTTCCACAACTGGGGCGCCACCGCCATTACTGAGTTGAATGCGTTACGTAGTACGGAAGAGCGGGGGGAGAAGAGAATGCAACATAATGCGACGTTGCCGTTACGAAAATGTTTATCACTTATACTAGGTTTTTTTGGGAATGACACTCGCAAAAGTCGCAAATATATGATTGTGTGAACGAACGAACGAATGATTATTGTTGAAAGTGAAATGAAGCGTACCTATATAACAACTGACGAATAAAAACATGTTTTCCGAACTGAATATTGTGGAAATATGACCTATTTTCGAAGTTTGAAGGAGCATAACCTCAGAATGAAAGGTTCAATATACAAGCAGTTGGTGCAGAATGTTTTTCGAGTCTGGTGCTAGTTTTACCATGGAAATCACACTCTTTTAAAAAAAAACAAATGAACGATTCTGGGGGGGCAGATGCCGCCGTATCGGTTCATTTAAATATTTGATGAGATGTTGAAGTATCTGGGAGGTCTAATATGAGTGAATGTACTCGTATTCTGGACTTTTCAAATGAACAAAATATGGACAGGTGTTATAACATACTCAATTGTCGCAGTAATGAAAGCTATTTTGATTACGAAGATAAATATTGATAAATGTACTGAGTTCCCACACTTATCTAAAAACAAAATTCGATATTTTGAAACAAATTTGTTCAGCGAACAAATTATACAAAATACAAAAATACGACTTAGAAGTAACGACACTATTTGGGCTCAATAAGTCGTGCCTACTTAATTAATATATAATACTGCAAATGTCTCGCTTTGTCAAAAAAAAAAAAATGGTCACGTTATCTATGGTGGATGTGGAGTTCCATAAAAGCTTTTATGTCAGAATTTGTATTTGCGCCAATCAAAAATCGTACCATCGAATATTGGATGCATAAGAATTTAGCCGAAGTCCTCAAAAAAGGGTTTCAGATTGCCTTTGTCTAATAATACGATATAATTCTTCCATTATATATTTTCTTCGATTTATCCTGCATAAGGAGGCTATTGTATTTCGAGACACATGCCACAGTTTGTTGAACCCATTATCAGTGAGCCTTTTTCTATCGAGATCCGACCATTTTCTTTAAAATCTCTGAAAATATAATGAAAAATGGAATATCTCGAGAGAAAAAAACAGAATCGAAGGACGAGATCTCGACAAAAAAGGGGGGCTCTCGAGAAAGAAGAAACCTCTGTTGGCAGAGACGGCAGATCAGTATCAACAATTTCCTAGTGATGCCAATTTCAACTCAACTCGCAGTTTTTCCGCTACAAATATTTCAATTTTTAAAATTTCCAATTCACTTTTTTATCAACTATTAAAGATTTTCTTGTTTAGATTCATTGCTTTTATCTTAGTTCAGTTTGTTCGGTAGGTTTAAATTAACAATTCAGTTTATGACACCATCTTCAAACTGAATCACTCCTTGAAATTCATCCTAGCCGGCCATAAAATAGCATGAAACTTGCTTTTGATTTACTGGACTTTTGCACAGGAATATAGCGCTTCCCAAAATAGTTCATTAGTATTGGTATGTTGGTTACACGTGCTTCCAACTAATAATATGACTGCACTTGATGGGAATTGAAAAAGCTCATTTCCAATTTTCAATGTGTCACCGAAACGGCATTTCTATAGAAGGAACAGGAAGCATGAGAACCATTTGGCAACATTGCCGTTTTAATTCGGTTCCAGAGTGAATCATTTGATTATTTCTATATACAGGGTGTTCCAGATATAATGAAGGTTGATGTAGGTCATAATATGCATCTTTTAATGGACTTTTTGGGATATATATATATATATAAAATAACGGGAAGAAAAAAATATTTATGTATTTATTTTATTCATTCCATTATTTCAGTTCAGTACAGGTTGAGAAGCCTCTGAAATTTCGGAACATATATTATAGTCGTGATATAATCTGGAAAAATTATACAAAACGTAGCTTTCGGAATAAAACCGTCCCAGAAGTATTTCATGTATTCTGACTAGACTGGTCATGTATTCTGACTAGACTGGACTTGTTGAGCTTCATGTGCTTGTTTCTTCCGTGTTGAGATTATTAGAAAAACTTTCAGTTTTTGTTATGACAACGAGACGTGTAAGATCTGTTAGCAGGAGACTCTTGAAGCGTGAGATATCGTGTAGTGCATAGTAGCCTTATATAGAGGTTTTTCGTGCTTGGCGAATAGTATTGTAGGATTTTGTGCTTGAGGTCAGTTGATTAGTGGGTAGAGGATTGCTGTTATTTAATTCAGTTTGAAGGTTACCTGTTCGTAGGGGTACAGGTCAGAGTACGATCTGTAATATGACCCAGCTACTTATCCTGACTTGACTCTTCGATCTTTCTTCCTGAGATGTGTACTCTTGTTGGCCTTCGGCAAGCTAGACGAATCAATGACCCAAAAATTGTTGGTACAGAAAAGACATACTCTCTGTTTCATGGCCAGATGGATGAGTTGACAACCTCTTAAGGTTTACAGGTACCAGGTGAAATGGTCTTATGTTGTGAGAAGAAAGGCGACGAATTAACGACCTTTCTGGTAAAGAATGGGTCTTGAGGACAAAAAGTGAAAAAAATCAAAAGGATTTTCTAATAACCATGTATTATTTTCTGTAGGAAAATGAAAGACTCAAAACTTTTACAGTCATTATTTTATCAAAGTTTCGGGTGTATTCTTTGTGCAATCTTGTTTGGGAAATTGTTCCTGACGTTGTTCACACTTCAAGTTGTTTATTGCCATTGGCAACTAAACCCCAGTAATGTAATTGCATCATGTGCTAAATATAACACAATAACAAAAGTGAAATGCCACTTAACAATTGGCTTCCAAGTCGACTGGACCATGAACTGTTCAATTTAGCATATTTAGATCTAATTTGTGGTAAAATCTGATAAGCTGAAGGTTGAGTTTCGGAACATGTTTATAAATGCAAGATGATCTAATTGACGTTTGATCAGAGACGGCTTATCGGATAATTCATTGTGTAGATTTTTGAGTTAGCCACTACTACCAACACGATTTCTCACAAAAAACAGTGAAACATTTTATGCATTCCGTAACAATTTGTAAAAAAAAATCTAGCGAGTAACTCGTTTCGTCAGTTCCAACTTTCCAAAAGCTTCCATATCACTCTAATATTGGGTAATTCAGGCAACAACCCCCAAAGTTTCAGTCGAGTACTCATTTCAGCTCAAACGCAAAAAGTTACGAGAGATTCATACTGACAAAGTCGTATCTTCATACATCTAAGTTGTCAAAATTGGAGAAGATGTGATTGGAATTTTGACAACTTTAACATCATTCCGCAGAAAAAAAAAGGGAAATTGGGATGCATTAGGATCAAACATTATAGTAAAACGAACAGGAAAGATTTATACTCGGATAAAACATTTGGGGGCCATTTCAAATGAAATTAGTTTTTGTATTCAGATTCAAAACCCCAAAAACGCCATCTACAAAATTTAACCAAGCATCCCGGATACCACAACATGAATATTGTGATTTTAAAATTTGTAAGTAATTCAGAGTATTCAAATAATTATTTTTATCCATGTTTCATTATACGTCCGTTTGCTAGATCTTAATGATATTCATTATTCACTAGTGAATAATGAGTCATTATTCACTGCTGTCAAATACTTTCATGATTTAGCTATAATATTATATCGTTCTGCTACAAACAATCGGTTTTTAAACTTTTATCGTGCATGCTAACCACCAAATATTTTCAATTCAGTTCTTCATCTAGATATGAAAAAATGGCAAGGAGCATCTACTCTGAGCTATCAGCGACTATGAATGTGCTTCATATCGAATCAAAACAAATTCGACTCAAACTGTCAACAGTACTAAATGAAATATTCATTAGAATAAACGTGGTCGGTTCATACACCACACTTTTACTTTATCTTTTACTTTTACCTTAAGAATGGAATTGGACCGTTCATACACCAGTGTTAAAGTAAACAGAACGCATGCGCAGTGATCCAAAACAAACGGAGAAGAAGAAGAAGTAATCGTGGGTTACGTCATTGTTTTTATTTGCAATTTGTTATTTTGAATCGGATAATGACAGATATTTCACAGAGCACCCATTTTATATAATTTCTGTAAAATATTCAGAAGAATACGTTTCCTTATAATGTTGGTGGCACTGCTTGCTGTGATGTCTTCACATGCACGCATGCGCAGTCCCTAAAATTATTTAATTATCTCATTCTTAAAGTAAAAGTTCTCATCCTTAAACTAAAAGTGAAAGTAAAAGTGCCGTGTATGAACGCCTCGATTGATTTACATTGTGACAACCTTCTCAAAGTAAAAGTAAAAGATAAAGTAAAAGTGTGGTGTATGAACCGACCATATAGTGATTCTTAAAATATTTACGCAATGTAAAAAAACTTTCCATCAAAAAATCTTGAATTTTTTTTTTATTAGTCAATGATAAAGTATACTACTCCACTCGCGTATAAAATAGAACAGAATAGAATGGAATAGTGTTTATTTCGCTTCGCTAGAGTTACAAAAAAGAAAAAAACACATACAAGACAGCTCACAGAAGTTCATACTTGTTTGTGGGGATAACAAATATTAAAATGTTTCATGTTATACAAAGGCAACTAACCTAAGCAAATACATTTATTGAGTAATTTGACACTATAAAATAGAATGATATATATATATATATATATATATATTCGGAACTCTGGACATCACCTAGAAGATGGCAAATGAGACTTTGCCGAAACGTTGTGAGCATGATCCTTCAGAGGATCAAAACCACAGAACACGGAATGAAACCCGAAAAAACAACGCATCATATATATATATATATATATTCTACACATATAATATAATGGCTATTATTCTCTCCGTGATTTAGGTAAACTTCACCTCGTGATTAATAGCTGTTATTAGAAGCTCGTTGAATATACTATTTTTTGGTTAAGATTAACTGATTCTGGATATTGCTCCAATAAAAAAAATCAGTGTCAATCCCAGTAGGTGGGGTTTCCCTCAATTAAATACACGGGTAACACTCTAGGTTTTTTTGGGTTTTAGTTGATATAGCAAATGCACTACCCAAAAATCAGTTAGTCGCCCCAGAGTACTACGATACCCAAGTACGTTATTCCTCCATTCGAAGCTCTGTCTTCTAGGAGCATTCATAGGAGTGTATGAAAGGAGGGAATATAGAATTAAAAAAATAGTCAGTGATCTGACCGAGAACGTTCGGACACGTTATTGGCTGTAGGAGGAGGGAAGACGAAATGGGTTAGAAGATCTGAACCATTAGAAGGAACTAAGCACTTGTAATTTAATGATTTCATGATAAAGAACCAGCTCGTCCTATTGGGCATATATGGGTTAATATTTCGTTTATATTTTAGATAATTGCTTGGGTCACTTCTTGACAGTCGTAAAAAAGTGGGGGCTACTCCTTAGGCCCGGTTTCACCAACGACTTTACTCTGGATTATTTTGCTAACTGGAATTTCTGAATGCATAATGTGTACAAATATTCCAGTTAGCAAGATAATCCAGATTAAAGTCGTTAGTAAAACCGGGCCTTATTAGTGCAAATTGTAGCAATAAAAATGCTAGTCTAGTCGCATTGTACCCGAGCAAATTCAACAAATCTTTTCACCCAATCCGTGTATACTGAGGAGTCAGGTCGTTAGGTCAAGCCAGCTAATATCTTGGAGATTTATTCAGTATTGACCTCCACTGAAGGTTACAAATCAGTAGCATTTGCAAGAAAACCAATATTTTAATTTATGAACCACATCGAAATGATAAAGATAAATGGTGCACTTGCTGTATTTGCAATTGTTTAAGCACTATCGAAAGGGGTCAAGAACATGTTATCTACAAAATTCGTTTCCGTTCTTCAAAAATAATAACAATTTGCATTTTTATCCAGAATTTATTTCCCAGTGAAATAAAAATAATTTATCTCTTGATGTTATTGAGCTCTGTTTAGGTACCTTAATTAATATAAATTGTTAATAAATAGTGGAATTCACAGCGTTAAGATGAAAGGTTGTTTACAAAATTGAAATACTCAACCATATCTCCTTCATGAAAAAACACCCATCGTGAAAGGAAATTGAGCAATCGGACTTATTAGTTATCGTCAGAAAATAACTGCAAATACCAGTAATTCAAACCATCGTTGGAATACCGAACTTCATATCATAAATTTCCTTTACTCTTTATTTTTCGATAGAAGCTTTTCCATTTTTTTAATTTCTTTCAATTTATTGAATATACCTTTGTTTTTATTGCTCACATTACCTGAATTACCATTCCCTCATTGATTTTTACCATTACCCACTCATTTCTGGTGAAGTCATCCTAATAAAATTTCATTCAACATAATCTTTCATCAGATAAATGGTGGTTTTAACATTTTTTCACATATTTCCTAACATTTGAAGTGATTTCGTTTCAAATTTTCATTTATAAGAACTCCATTGTTACTTTTTCTATCCATTAAGACTATTGGCAGGTTTCACAAAACATTAATATTTCAGATTCGCGATCAAATGATTTTAGGCTTTCAGTGCCACGATTAGAGTTTCTCCGTATTTCTCGATGGCTAGAAGCCATTCGTGATAATTCACTGTGCTTTAATTACGAACACAAATTTAAAATAAAACGCGAGCATCCTGAGTGACTCAAACTCTCAAACATTTTTTCGTAATGAAAATACCGCACACACTTGAGATATATGAGCACAAGGAGTGCACATTGAAAAAAATAAGACCGAGAAGATGGAGAGCCTATTTTTGTAACAGTCTTGTCAGAAGTTTATTATGATTTCATGCGTCAGACTAGAGGTAGACTAATAGTGGGTGTTAATGAAGTACAATTCGTACTTGACGTGTAAACTACCATAAAACAGGTCACTAAAATTTTTGATTGCCGAGTTTATTGGAGTATATCATTATCATAATGTTTGCCTTTCTATACTTCCCGGAGATTTGTTTCGTAGTTTTCTGGGTTTGTAACCTACCACAATCTGAAAAAAATAAGAATTAATATTGGAATCTATACAAGTGTAGAAGGGCAGATTTTCAGTCTACCCCGAAAAGTTGCTGCGTCTATTGAAAAACAGTTCTTTCTGAATAGAACAAGTCCAATTAGTCAGCAACTTCTCGTATAACTCAAATTTTGCCTATCAAAAAAATAATAAGAACTAATATATATATGAAAATACTTATTACTTATCGTTAACGTTTCGGAAACTAAATCCGCTTCCGTTATCAAAACTTCTAGGCAAATTCCTTTTTAAATGCAAATATCGAGGCAAATATCTCCTGTAGATCTTCTGACAGGGCTCGAAGGGAGTTTCTATTCGGTAAAACAATATGAATTATAGCTATCACGATTCCCAATACCACATGAACTGCAAATATGTGTCCGTAATACTCCAATGTTGCTGTTGTGGTATTGTGGAAAACGTGATGTTCATTATATTATGAAATTCACTGTGCTCCAGCGACCAGAATGTGGTTGCATTGCACATCTCGATATTAGAACAAAAGTTATGAATATGGTGTTATCAGGAGAAAAATTGCTTTTATTCATAATCTTTCAAAAAAGCGCTTGTTTCTAACCTACTTTCAGGTTGGAAAGTAACCAATTGTTCATTGAGAAGAAGGTGAAGTCGACAAAACAACATTTTGCTGACCTCTTCCCACACAACACATGGACATCCAGTGGATATCTGATGGATATCTATTAAGGATATTTTGGACATCCGATGGACGTACAGTTTTTATCCAAAGAATATTCGATGGACGTCCAATGGACATTCCCAGGCCACCAACCTGTACGTCCATAAAATATCCTTCATGGACATCCATGAGATATCCATTATGGACATTCATGAGATTTCCTTCATGGATACCCATAAGATATCCATCATGGATATCTACAAGATATACTTCATGGACATCCATGAGATATCCATCAAGAACATCCATAAGATATCGTTCATAATTCTACATAATTATTTGTGCAATTCTTTACAGAGAAACCAACCTAGCTCGAGACGTGAAAAAGTGCTGCACACTTCTTGGACAACGGATTGTAGTCAGTAATATATCCTGTGATAAGGCACTCAACGTGACTGTATGTGCAATTTAAAATGTTCTGCTAGATTGGTTTCGCTGTATTTAAAAAATTTAGACAAGCTAAGATAAACTGTAGAGTGGTAGACGAACGATTGAAAAACTTATGTCGTTAATAAGAATCTTTTATTTTTTCATTACTTTTCAAACAAAATACTTGATATAGTTTGAATTTGCCAAGAGTTCTCAACAGAAATGTTATTGATGAATTTGAATAGTTCTCAATTTGAATAACATATGAATATAGTACTCGACAATTCACTTGCTTCCTTCCAAAAGTTCACGTTCACGGTAAATGCTAATGATCACGCAGTTTACAATTAATTATCAACTAATACACCACTATTTTTCGTTTCTTTATAAACACAATTATTGCACAACGCTTCAACTCAGTTCAACATAATTTTTTCAAACCGACCCAACACTCAACGACTCCCAAAATTACGACATTTGACAGACGCCATAGACGGTTGCACGTCAGGAAACCGAGTCAAGGTGAGTTCACAATGCAGCGCTTTTGCATTTCGCGTGTCACGTCTTCTGAGGTGACGCTATGTTCAAATATTATATTAAAAATAAAGGATAAAAAGTTGAATATATCAACTTTCTTGCTGGAATGTCCATGTAAATGGCCCAATCACGTTGCCAATTCGTAGAGTGCCACTGCGGAAGAAACATTAATTATTTATACAATAAATATACGAAATGGATGTCCATGAGATATCCTTCATGGATATCTATCGTGGATATCCGAAAGGATATCCATTTTGTACATCGTATGGATATTTTCAACTGGGAATACTTTAGATATCCTATGGATATCCAAAATTGGTCCAAGGCTATTCCGACATGAATTGGACATGAATTGGACGTCCATAGGATATCGGGTGAGGTATGGGTTGGCACTATATGACAACATCTTTTTCTTTTGGAGCTTAGAATCCCGCTAACGTGTACACACCACGCAGTTGTACAAAACGAGCTATTTCTGACACGAAATTGCAGTTATTAAAGAATATCTATGTACCGAAAGGACAGAAAAAATATAGGTACTCAGTTGTTCCCTTAGAAAACAACAAACCTCGTCAATAACTAATACACTAATTTCAAAAAATGGCACGTTACTGATTTTTAGCCATCTTCTCAAGTACATGATTCAGCGCTCTCGCCAGTCAAGGCCGGTATTTTTATTCTGGAAAATGCTGTTAATATTTTCAGTAAATAATCCGAAGGTGGCTATTAGCAACAATCTATCTGAAACATAACGGAAATTCATGAGATTAGATTGGCATGCCGAAGGCTTTCATTTAATTGAAAGAATTGTGAAAAATCCTAACCTCTACGTAGGCGAATAGGGGCCGTTCAAATATTACGTAAGCAGATTTATTAAAATTATTTACCCCCCTTCCCCCTTGCCAGCAAAAGTGAGCAAAGCTCTAACCCCTTCCCCCCAAGCTTACGTAAACATTTTTCAATTAAAAATGTATTTTTTCATATTATATTTATAATTTTCAAAAATGAGAATATATTTAGGATAGAGATTAGATTTTACTGATACAGTAGTCAACATAGAGTAACGGACAAAATATAATCTTACGAACATAACATAACATATTTTAAATATTTGGTACACATATTGAATTCAAATTAACAGTCTTCAGTCCATGAAACCCAAATCCATGACTCAAAGTTTTCGATGACACTGGATTGCTTGGATTGCTGTTCAGTATTGTGAGTCTGCTCACTTTCATCCGATTTCGGAATGTCTACGTCGTTCTCATCGAGCCATTCAACATCATGATGCTCTAAATTTTGAATAATGCACATCAGTTCATTAGCCCTATGGCTTAAAATAATCTTTGAAGCTGGGAATCGAACCCATCACATACAAAAAACTAACACCCTGTATTTTGTGACCAATTGACGGAGTCAATCTTAAGAAATAAATCTATATAATGAATATCACCTCTATACTTTGAGATTGGTCATAACATAAACTTTTTGGCGATTTCTAATATTTCTAGTACTCAAAGGTACCTAAAATGATTTCGTCACTCATGCAGTATAAATTGGATTTATTCTTAGTCGCCGCTTGCAATTCTTCTTCAATTCTCTTAGATACAATAATATCTAGTTCCTTGTCGGACTTTGCTTATAATTTATAATTTCGCCACACTTTGTTAACTAACTTTTGTACATTTTGTACTTTCGTACTTGTATGAAAATTTTTAAAACTTCCAAACAATTTTGATTATAACTTGAATTTGTCTATTTGAAACGACATCTTATTAAAAATTTGAACTTTAGCTAATGGAATCAACGGTAACACAAATGTTAACTAGCTTAGCTATGCTTACAATACGTCTACTCGCTATAGTATCCAAACGAAACAATACACTGACAGAGGAAATTCAGACAACTGAACAGCGCGTAGTAATTTCCCTAATCGGTTGTAAAGAAGTGCCTAAACGTATGCGTTTATATTTGGGAAATCCCCAAAAACCGTTTCGTTTTCAAGCATAGACAATGTGAGGGTTGCCATTCGTGTAAAGTAAATAACTACCGATGACGTAGTCATCATCTAGACTCCCCTACCCCCCCTGTCATCCAAAATAAACAAAGCAATGACCCCCACCCACCCTTAATGCTTACGTAATACTTAAAACGGCCCCATAGCATTTACAAAGAGTGACGATATTAATTTCCGGCAAAAAAAAAATTGCTCGAGAAACAGCTCACCTCGGTTTTCTATCTCTATATTTTGATGAGCTATATTTTAATGATTCACTTTCCGTCTTGGTATGTCCTTGAAATGCTATTTCTGGTAACCATGGATATTGTGTTAGGATTCACATGAAAGAGAAAGTCTCTAATGTTCAAAGAACACCGCGTGGATCGAGGGATAGGAGATACGAATTAACATTAACTTAAAATTTTTGATGTTTGAAAAAGCCTCGGGGCCTCCCTGGCAAGGAGTTCCAAAGTTCAGCTGTTTTATCGAAAAAAGGTTCCTGATCAAGAGAGGTTTGATAGGTTTCCACAACAAAGGGGTAGGAATTATGCACTCGTCGGGTCATCCGTGTTGATACTATAAGGGGAGGAAAGATCGACGACAATTTCGAAGAGCACCGACCACGAAAATATTGAGAGACAAGTCTCCGACCCTTTTACGGTTCTCTAACGAAGTAAGCGAGTCCGTAAGCGAAAAATCGCCACCAAGACAGATTGCCTTCTCTGAATAGAATCAAAAAGTTTTAATGAATGTTTTGGTGCCAGCATGCATGTGAACTATATTCCAAAACAGGCCGTATTATGGTCATGGTGTAAAAAGAGCAGCCTCTCACCCGGAGGACCTAGGTTCGAATCCTGGGGAGTTATAGAATTTTCCAAAAATTTGGTATTTGCCGTCCAGGCACTGAGCCAAAGTGGTTCGGATTCAACTTCGCTTGAATGAGCTTCTGAGGGGTTTCCTAGAAATCTGTGGTATTCGTTGAAAGACATTTTAAAGACATCTGAGCCTTGCAGATCATTAGAAGCTGACGAAGTCAAGTATTTCTTCGCACGAAATAGAAATCCAAGAACATTTATCGATGGTAACATCTGATATCTGAATCTATACTATTGTTACGATATATCCTTGGGTTCGATCATTAAAACACCAAACAACACTAAACTTCTTTTATTACAACGCTCTCTACTAAACACTCTGATGAAATCTCTCTAATACAAACTCTCTTTATACATATTCTACACTTCAACTACTTGCACTTAGCAATAACAAAACTCTCAACTCAGCTCCACTAAACTTGCTCCACTTAGCTCTGAATAACTCTGCTCTGAATACAAACTTGCCACTTAACTAACTCTGCTCGCGACGAAGTCTCTCCCGTATATATACCTGCGTACGCCTATGAAGAATCTTCGCGAATTCTCCACACGCAATTTACGGGTTCCTGGAAAATGACGTGTGCTACGACACGATCCCTCATCTGCGTTTACGATCTCGTCAGGGCCGGCGCTAGGACATTCGTAACACTATTATAATAAAGAGGTGAGGTTTCTAACTTTGTTTGTTTGTTTGTAGGGGGTAATCTTCGGAAATACTGATCCGATCATGAAAATTATTTCACTCACAGAAAGCTGCACTATTCAGGAGTGATATTGGCAGTATTTTACTATGATTCAACAAAAAATTCAGTGAAAAATAATAATATGTATGTGAATCGAGTCGTCGTGCTCTTGCAGACATGGAGGAAAGGAAGAAGGCTCATTTTCAAAAGCATATTTTCATTGATTATATAATAATGTGGATTTTAGAGACTTGTACATTCATTCCTGAATATTTCAAGATTTAGAATCGATAAGAGTACTTGGAGACTTGTGAAGGCAAATGCGAGTCTCAGGCTGTGACATGACATATGTCAGAAAACAACTTTTTCCCTGGCAATTACCACGAGAAGCATTGAATGATATCCGACAGTATACTTCACAGCAGGAGTTCCCGTGTGTGTTCATTGTGAGTCAAGTGCTGGAATCAATTTTCACTCACTAGGACGAGCACACCACATACCGGTTCCGGACTTATTGGCCCCTCGTTAGTATAAGATAGTTTCCAATCAACTATTCAAAACTCGGTGCTTTCCCATTAATCAAAATTTCCTTAGCACGAAAATTTATTATAAGGAAAAGGCTGAAGCAGACCAAGTACGTGAACCGATTCTAAATAGTGAAGTATTTACTTGACTTCATCAATCAATCAATCAATTCTTTATTGGTGCTATCACACTACAGGGTGTTTACACAGGTCATATGCATACATATATACATTTCAAACAATAATAAAATCGATTCTGATAATCTCCAAGTACTGCCCAAAAGAGATAGGTCGAAATGTAAAAATTTATTAAAATTATAAAATGGATTTTCTAACAGAAAAGTTTTCAAACATTTTTAAAGGATTTCTCCTCTAGAGATTTTATTTCAGCAGGAAGTGCATTATAAAAGTTGGGTGCGAAATAATTAGTGGCATTTCGGGTTTTTGACAGTCTTTAAGGTTTTTTGTTTGCAGATTTTGACGATGACGTGTCATATAGTTATGTGTTCGTCCATGACTTAGGAATTCACTTTCATTCGCTTTAACGTATAGTAGGCATTGAAATATGAATATACAGGGAAGTGTCATTATTTTTAAGTCTCTAAAAGCATTCCTGGAGTCTTCCTTATACTTGAGGCCAGATGATATCCTCACAGCTTTTCTCTGAATCCCGAAGATGTCCGAATTATGACTGGAGTGTCCCCAAACTGGAATAGCATAAGATATGTTGGAATGAATGAGACCATAGTAAGCTGTGATTAAAGTGCTGCGGCTAACACTGTTAAATAAGTTCCGGAGCAAAAATATGTAGCTGGAGATTTTTTTCGATAAGTTTTCGCAGTGACACTGCCATGATAGTTTCCTGTCAATCTAAACACCAAGGAATTTCGTATGAGAAGCTGAATTTTCGTCATGACTTCTGAGACTAAATATGACGTTTTCTGTTTTGGATGGGTCGATTTTGAGTTTGTTTGATAGAAACCAATTCTCTGGTAATTCCTGTTGGTTCTTTGTCTCTTTTATCAATAGAGTTAGGTCTTGTCCGGAATGAGCAATGGTTGTATCATCGGCGTAAAGTATGAAATCAGTACAGGGAGCTGTATGAGGTAGGTCGTTTATGAAAATTAAAAATAGTATCAGTCCTAGGACCGAGCCTTGAGGTACTCCACAACTGATGTTTCTGAGGTCCGAAGACTTATTATCAAAAACCACATATTGGTATCTGTTTGACAAATAGGATTCTATTAGTATTAGACTGACACTATTTTCACTAAAATCATAAAATTTGAGCTTTTTTATCTAAATTTCATGCGACACACAGTCAAATGCCTTCGTTAGGTCCAAAAATTTAACTGAGATGAACTCATTTTTCTCAAAACTATCATTTATTATTTCAACCAGATGGTTGATTGCGTCTGTGGTGGAGCGATCAGCTCTAAATCCAACGAGGTCTGAACGGGTAAGCCTCTTGATTGCCTCGTCTGTGTTCAAATGATGCAATGACAGTTTATTTGCTCGTTGTCCTCTCCAGCCTTTTACGAGGTTTGATAAGAAAGATGGAGTAATTTAACGACTATCGAGTTTTTCGTTGGGACCTACTTTGCACTGATGATGGGCCAATAAGCCGGAAATCGGTATGCAGTAACTCAGTAATTGCAAATTAATTCCACTACATGTATCTCAAACACACGCAGAAGTTTTTTCGGTAAAGATCCCTACACTTACATCTGACAGATATAACTAACTCAACTCTTGGTACTTGTCAGGGGAGTACTTGTTTTCTGACAAATGTTAGCCCTTGTGAAAACCCTGCTCTGACATAAGTTGGATACAATTCAATGCCCTTTGTGGTATTTTAAATATTTACATAGTTTTATTATTGTATTGAACTATCTGATACTGAAAAGCCATATTCAAAGTAACTCTTCTCCCAATAATGAATGGCAACCATTCACATTCCTGGATGTGTTTCCGACATGAGATTTCACTGGATATATGTTTGTGTGTTCGAGAGAAAGTACTCCGAATTTATTGAATTAATGTAATATAGTATTGGTTTCGAGCCCGAAAGTATTATTGAGAAGTTCGCTGGATTAATATTGTTTTCGTACAAATTCATCACGCGAAACTTTTTCCAGTTAGCCGGTCGTAACAAATTGGATAACACTCAGAATCGAAAATATTTACCTCTTTCGTTCGAAACGACTTGATGTTTTAGTTTTCAACACGTTTCGAGCGGCTTTCTCGTTTACAGCCGATTTGTTTACCTCCATTAACCGAAAGTAGTAGTGGAATGTTCATAAAAAAATTGCATTCCAGTTTGTCTGTGTAAATATACAACCAGTAATTCGGTTAGTGGAATAAATCAATGGTCTTCGGAATTTTTGGAATTGTTAAAAAAATTATGTTGTGTTTCCGAAAAGTGGAAGAGTTTGTTTGTGAAATATCAAAAAAGAGTAGGATTCTTCGTTTTTCTTCTATGAGCCAATAGCCAATGCAATAAATTACAAAACTTCTATCGAACAATAAGTAATAACAAATATTCAAGAAACACTATCTGCTGAAATGCATATATATATCACTCAAAGCCTTTCAAATCATTAACAAAAAGCAAACGAGAGTTCAACTAAAATAGCCATTCCCCTGCCTCGATGGCACACGAAAAGAAAGTGCCTAGTTTGCAAAGAATCAATCATCGGGATCAAAGTTCATTCTCAAACCCACACAAGTTTGAAGTCGAAATTCAAGGGAGTTGTGATATCGGACAAGACAATTAATGAAATTCTGAGATGAAAGTTGGAATTCAATGAAATTATTAGATTTTTACTTAATGATATAAGGTATGAAGGTCACTAAATTGACCGTTACCTCACACCTTGATTGATTTAGTGATCTAGTATCACACTTATGACAGTAATTTCATGAAGATATGTGTAGGAATTTGTCTCTTTATGTTCTATGAACGGTTTTTCAATCACCGGTGAAGGCTTCAGCTAGAAACTGAAACAGAGGCATTCGATTAGCTGTTGAGGACCTAGCTTACAGCTAAGTTCATCAACAATGGATCAGAAAGACGGCCCTTAATGCCATTGTTTTTTGTTTATCCATTTCGTAGATTCTTCCTGGGAATTGCAATTGTCAATTTGACTTTCAATTTTTGTGGTTTTCGCTGGATACATTCGTCGATGTTCTAGTCTCTTTCGTTAATTTAAAATTATATATATATATATATATATATATATATATATATATATTACGGATTTTATTCTCTTACCTTTTTAAGAATGTCGCCATCATCTCTCTTCCAAGTTTGCGAATTATATTTACATTCATTTAGCCTACGATATGTCGTCATGCAGTCAACATTATTAAAAAATGTTGGATATCTTGAATATTAAGTGGCAATAAAAACAAGCCCAGTCTAGACATTAATACTTTGTTAAGCTTTTTATTATTATGTAAGATATCCAATGAGGATTTCCACCATTCCCTGCAATCTACAATTCAGACAATTCATGTGTTCAAGAAGCATAAAGGTCGGGTCATTAGAAAATAACAAGTTTGTAATAATCATTTCCATAATTTCACACGTTTAATACTAGATGTTTGCTGAGAAAACAAAGAATTGTTATTCGAGCAGTATTTACTATTGTCGTCCAAAAAATTAGACTCTTGCATTTGGAAACCATGCATGGTATCTCTGGGTGGATATTGCCGAAACGTGAATTGAAATCTGTATTTTCGATCATTAATTATTCCTGATTTTTTCAAATATTTGATAATGTTCATATTGATTCTATGTCTTTGGAAATGTTTGGATTGAGGTGGCCTTTACTTGATGGAAATCCATAGTTATTACGCTATAAGGTAGAACACGATTAAATTTCCACAAAATTTATTGTCTTCGCGACATGTTTCGATACACTGTATCTTTATCAAGCGAATGTATTTAAACACTCTACACACTCTAAATACATTCGCTTGATAAAGATACAGTGTATCGAAACATATCGCGAAGACAATAAATTTTGTGGAAATTTAATCGTGTTCTACCTTATAGCGTAATAACTTTGGAAATGATAGAAAGCAATGCAATTGGTCTATGATTCCGAGGTGAAGTTTTCTTCCCTTTTTTAGAAACTGGTTGAACTCTGGCTATTTTTCACGACTTAGAAAAAGGCTATAAGCAAGGATGAACATTTCGCAAAGTACCGGTGTCAATTCAGGGGTACACACTTTAGGAATAATTGCTTGTATTCCATCAGATCTGCAAGCCTTGTCGATATGCAAGTTCATTGAAATATTTCTCAATTTTATTGGTGAAAAATTATCTCAGGCATATGGCTGTGATATTCCTGGGTTCTATTCCCGTTGAATCCAAAGTAGAATTTCCAGCGAAAATATTAGCAAATATATTCGCTTTTTGTTAGGCAGTCTTTGTCTTTGGTCAAAGGAAGAAATTAACTAGAGTGGAATTTCCAACGACAGCTTTAGCAAATGATCTTTGCCTCAACATAATCAGATCTCGTTTCTTGACCTGGACAGCATAACAGCAGATTCTACTGAACCAGAGTTTCTCAGACTGTAGTTCTTTCATGCTGCTTGGAATAAATGTGTTCTCAGGAAAGTGGAGATCAGATACAAAATTCTTACGGAATAGGATGTCATTTCAAAATATGTTCAATATTGGAGTTAGGTACTGAGTTCAAGCGGTGGTTCCATGCAGCCTGGATTCAAAATGATCATACAACTCATTTTACGACCAATCATTGGTTTAATTCCTTGAAATTAATGTTATGATAATGTGGAATCATAACAATCTTTGCACTTTGGTTAGTTTTCTCGCTGTTGGCCGGACGAGTATAGCCTTCCCAGCCTTTTGTTGTAAGTAGGAAGACCTCCTTTTTAGTACTTCATAGAGAGGAGTATATAATGCTTCGCGGTTTATTTTTGAAAATTGGACTGAGTCGACTGAGTTTTTCGTATTTATCTATGTATATGTTATTATATAAATTGAAGTCAGTGTAAGTCATGGAAACCCTCTCAAATTCCAAGTCATTTGACCCCTCGTTCTAATTGAAAATTTGTGGACGTGTTATTGGATTTTTCCAGTGTTAGGGGTTGTAAATTTTTGTTGCCACACGTTGTATACAGAAGTATATAAAACCGAGCAAACTTCCTGGAACGAAAAGTCAACCACCGTTCATCTATTTGGGTTAGGACTATAAGGGTGTGTCATCTGGCTCTCAGACATTCGGTTCCGACGACAGATAAAACAGGGTTGGCGGTGTATTCTAGTTGTAGAAAGATTGATCGGTTTAATTTGTGATAAGTGAGGACACACGCCTATGTCGACCGGCGTTCGTGCCCTAAAACCAGATGTTTTCTAGTTCCAGGTCAGTGCTGGGTGCTGGGTTGAGATAACTCTGGAGGTCTTATGCGCTGGGCCCTCACGGGGACCTTTCAATGGAAAATCGACAGAATAATATAGACTTATATTATAAAGAAGTTCTTCTCTGACTTTTTATGGGACTGGGTAAATAAGGGGCTTATAACATTTTCTAGTGCGCCCAGAAGTCAGAACTGTGATGAACATGATGAAACTCAATACTATTAGAACTACACAATATAATTGCATCACAGCGAATGTAATATAAAGAAAATACAATTTTTTTTTGGCATGGAATTAAAATTTCGAAAATTTTTCACTTGTGTTTTTTTTCAAAGAAAATATGAACACGATTCATACCTCCTAGAAAAGTGTTATAGGTAATATAGGTTTGTAATCTAGTAGTATAATTTTTCCGAACATAGCGTTGTAAAATGACAATAAATTCCGAGACAGCCGTTTCTTCATGAAGTTTCAATCAATGTTGAAGTCTTGGTCAAATTGGCATAGTGATGTTATTTTGAAACTTTGGAATATGATGAAAATTGTAACTAATATGTTCAACAAGCACAATTCATGACTTACATCCACATAAAAAAAAACACTAAAAACGATAATAATCGCTTACTAAACACTTACCATTCCGAATGTTGAAACAATGTCGAAAATGTCAAAGTGGGGCAAATTACGTAAAGTTTCCGCCAAAGTAGCGGCTGCGATACTAATTTGAATTCATAATAACTTTCAACTGGAAAGCTTTTTGAAACATATTTCCATTGTAATTGGGTATTTTTTATTCAATCCTGAGTAATACATGCTATTTTCTTGAAACCAAAGTTCCTTGGAATATAAAATCTATTTCTGCCTAGAAAAAAAAGTAATTACGTAAGGTGTCCACGGTAGTAAAGGTAGAATATAACCATGGTACGATGGTTTCAATTCGATAAGGAAATAATAAAGGAAGCTGTAGTAGCTACATGGAAGATTCATTCGTAGAAAGAACCCATATGGGTATTAATTGAATCAGCATTCTGCCAGTTTAGGCTGGGGGATTCAAGCTCTCTCACTTCAATTATATCCCTCACCAGTCTGAATGGAAACCATATTTGAATTCAACATGCTTCAAAACCCAATTTCACGAAGTTTCAGTGAAAAAACTCTAAAAATAATTGAAGGAGGGGATTCGTTTTCGAAATGAAATAAAATACTTCTGAATTGAATATTTTTTCGAAAAATGTTATTCCTTATTTTTATAGTTACAAAATTGTCTATTCTGACCCATAGCTTTGCTACTTTTTTTTAAATAAAATTCAATATACGCCACTGAAAAATGAGAAAATCCATCGAAAGTTGCGATTTGGAAACAAAGACTAAAAACAATCTTCTCCAAAAAAAATTCGGTTCAGGAGTGATGTGAATCATTCTGGGGAAAAAAATTAGATCTTTGAGCGACTGATGACTCAATCCCCCAGTATGAACTGGTAGTATGTTGATGTTGACTGAGTGATCTACTATAGCAATGGATTCTCACTTCACTTACAGCCGATTCCACCTTTTTTTTATGGGACCATTAAAGGTCATTCAACACACATCAGCGATTGCACCCTCACCTATCTTAAAGAGTTCCTTTGCTAATGGTTTCATAAGAAAAAGTCGATTCAATCGACTGTTAGTCTATAACGTCACGAAATGTCACAATTCTACTCTATTCCAGCTGCCATCCAGCTGTCTAACACATCAAATACCGTGTCTGGAATGGTTGGGAAACTTCATACGAATCCTCAGAAATCCGTCTCTGTTCCAGACAGGATTCACTTAATAGGCAGGCGGTTTCACTAAAAGAATGAGGGACAAGAGTGGAAACGAGTATATCGATTACCTGATTGCCTGATTGTGAGCACGCATAGTGGAAAATGAAATTATATGTAATGTTTATTAGAGAAAAAATCCCCTATTTGTTCAGACATGAAATACCAGGTGGATCCCTACAGTAATATACAAAAGGCGTAGAAGCAAATGCCTTTTCCTGACTTTTTTATGATATGATTTTATGATAGATAGATAGATAGATAGATAGATAGATAGATAGATAGATGGATATTTATTATTGTTATCAATAAATACAGATCTTACACACGTCAAGTAAATTCTAGATAATAATCTAAGGAAGTAATGACAATGTCACATTTAAAATCACACATTAAAATAAAACAATACTTAATATTGATAGGAGACCCATTCAATAGTATTAGTAACCAATTTAATGATAGTCATCCTTCTCAATGGTAGTGACCCAGATCCGCGTTAAAAAATTCATCTAATGAATGAAAACTTGCCTGTATCAGCATATTCTTGATATTATTTTTGAATTGATTAACTGGCAGACTCTTCAAATGTAGGGGAAGCTTATTATAAAATCGGGGTGCGTAATAATTTACTGAATATTGGCTTTTTGATAGTCGTACAAATTCGGGAGCTATGAGAGTAGCACCTCGTGTGTTATAATTATGAATATCACTGTGGACCTCAAATAAAGACGTTCGTATATGAATCCATAATCAGCATTTCATTATATATATAGAAGGTAATGTCATGATTTTGAGCAATTTGAAGTGAACCCTAACATCTGCACGAAAACTAAGGCCTTTAATTATTCTGATGGACCTTCTTTGCTGTCCGAATAGTTTGGCACAATGTGGTGAATGTCCCCAAGCAAGAATACCATATATTGAAAGGGAGTGGATTAGGCTGAAATATGCATTCATACATGTTTCATGATTCGCAACTGGTCGCAAATTTCTGAGAAGAAAAATATTCCTTGATATTTTGTTTGATGCGAACTGTATGTGTTCGTCCCACACCAATTTTCTATCCAAGTACAAACCTAAAAATTTTACCGCTTGTTGATCCTCAGTTATCTGACGTTGAGTGAAAATGAGATTTTTTGTTTTATTTGTATTAAGGCAGAGTTGGTTTACATTGAACTACTGTGAGGCTCTCGACTGTGTTTCATGCATTTCAAGCTGAAGATGTCTCAAATCTTTATTCCTGGTGGCCAAGGTTGTATCATCAGCATACAACACACAACCTGTGGATAGAAGGCTGGATGGAAGATCATTGATATATATATATATATATATATATATATAAAATAAAGAGTACAGGGCCCAATACTGAGCCCTGCGGTACGCCAACATTGACAGCACCTGTGTCTGAGAGTTTATTGTTGTAATAAACGTTCTGCATTCGATTACTTAAGTAAGACTGAATTAATGATAAACTTGCAGAACTGAATCCATATTGTTTCAGCTTGGTCAAGAGATTGTCATGAGAAACACAGTCAAATGCCTTGCTGGGGTCACAGAAAGTGACGCCAGCAAAGCCGCCGTTCTCGAATTCAGAAACAATTGTGTTAACTAAATCTAGGACCGCCAACTCGGTGTTTTTACCAGCTCGAAAGCCATATTGAGAAGTATCAAAAATACTATAAGACTCCATATACTTGTAAATTTGTTTTGACAAAATGATTTCAAAGATTTTAGAAACGATGGGAACGATACTGATAGGCCTATAGTTTCCACAGTCATCAATCGAACCTGTCTTGAACAGTGGGATAACTTTGGATATTTTGAAAGAATCAGGATAAGTGCCCGATTCTATACATTTTTGTTAAATAGGTTGGTCAGTGGAGAAATCAAGAGGTTTTTTATTGACTTTATTACTTTCACATTGATGTTATAAATATCTTTACTATCTGAATTTTTTACACTATTTATTGAATCTCTGACATTATTTGGGGTGATTTCTGAGAAAATGAAATGATGTGTACATTCAGAAAAAAAAATGTGTAGGTGGAATATTACATTTTGGTATGCTATCAATGATAAGAGTAGGTTGTTGCAGAAAAAAATCATTTATTCTATTGGCGTCAAGATTCTCAGAGACCATCATAGAGATGAACTGACAACAGTTTTTTTATGTTTTTGTCTCCACAACGAAGGGGTGGGAATTCTGTACTCGCCGAGTCATCCGTGTAGATATAGACAAAGGTGGAACGATTGACGACAATTCAGAAGAGCACCGACCGTGGCAATATCTATAGAAGAGAGACAAGTCTCCGACCCTTTTACGATGTTCCAACGAAGTGAGCAAGTCTGTGAGCGAAGAATCACCAACAAAACGGATTGCTTTCATCTGAATAGAATAAAAAATTAGAAGCTGATGAGAAGTGAAATATTTCTTCGCACAAATTATAAATCCAAGCTTCAAGAAAATACCTTCAGCGATCGCTCTCACATGAGAGATTATTACTAATGTAATTCCTCCAATTGAGGTACTTGACTAATAGGAAAAATTAAAGTGACATTTGTATATAAGATAAAAATAGATCGGCTGTCTTCGAGAAGAGAAATACCTGGGTTGTCCCAGCATCAAATTCCACCAAGTCATCTGTAATATTATTAAAGCTGATGCCTCTCGGTATATTTTTTCTCGTGCTGATATTGAGAGTCTGGAAGAGAAACTAGTGTGAAGAGTGCTGTCGTTCGCAAAACTATGCACTGTACATGTTGTTTTCTTCAACAAATTATTGATAAAGCAGAAACAAAGTGGGAACCATAACTGAACCCTGTGGAACACCTGGATTTATTGAGGGAATATCAGCCGATACTCAACAACCACATATAGAGACTTATCAGACAAGGAACTCTTCAATAAAACACACAATTCAGGAGGCAAACCATAAGACGGCAAGAAAAGGGACCCCGATGCCAAACTCGATCGAACGCTTTTGAATTGTCGAGTGCAACAAGTAACGTTTCTTTGATTTTTTCCATGGAATGCTGCCAAATAGGTGAAACATACGACAATAAGACACTGGTTTATCTTTGATGGCGAAATCTCTAGATTGTTGCTCATTAATTATTCCTGATTTTTATAGATATTTGATAATTTCATATTAATTGCTTTTTCCATTACTTAGGAAATGATAGAAAGCAATACAATCGGTCTATAATTGAAAAGTAAAGTTCTCTTCCCTTCTTGGAAACTAGTTGAACTGTGGTTGTTTTCCAGGACTTAGGAAAAACCCTATACGAAAGGCTGAACAATTCGCAAAGTACCGGTGTCAATTAGGGGGCACTCACTTTGAGAACAATTGCTGGGATTCCATTAGATGCGCAAGACTTGTTTAGACAGACACGTTAAAAGGTGAGGCCTCGTTGATCCATTACTCGCACAAGTTTCGACTTCTGAGGGTTGACGTTCGTCAGCTGGTTAATAAAAAGTGAATGTTCGAAATACATAAATTATCACAGAATAAGAAGAATTTTTCAGCTCGTCTCAGTTCTTATTGCAGAGAAAGGAAAACTTCTGAGTACTATAAATGTATTCGTGATCAAAAATGACTATTTTTGAATCTAGACAGACTTGTTATATTTTTCAGATTGTTTGGCAGAATGTTGAAGAATACCAGCGTAATCTGGTGATTTTTTATATAACTTGTGTATCTCACTTTTTGCAATCTGATTTGATTTTTTTGTCTTGTTTGGTAGCAATGGATGTAGCTATTGCGTTCAAAGTTATTTTTGTTCTTGTAAATATATGTTAGTAGTTTATATAAATAAATACCTGTGAAAGTTAAAAATTTCTTTGTTCTGAACACCTCTCGGCAGGACCCACGATACTCTAGTCTGAACATACAACGGATTATTCTTTTTTGTAGGTACCAGGAAAACTCTGTTACTGGAAGTTGCTGGCCCATAGACTAATATGTTGTAACTAATGGCCGAATAGACGAGGGCATAGTAGGCTGTGATTAGCCCATTTTCGTTCAGGCAGCTTTTCAGGTTGTTTATTAGTCCAGTCTATGACCATTTTCCCGTGTATTTATCCCATACAGCACCGATTCGCATGAACATTTGGATTCAGGATCTACATACACTCTTTTTCAAAATCTACCCTGTGCCAAGGGTTGCTTTCTCCCTGGGGGTGGATGCCATCCCTTCTTGGGGCTGAAAAATTTTTTATTGGAAATAAATGCGGAAATCAATAGATTGACTGATTCTAAGCACTTTTTGTTCAATGAAGTTTTTTCTGAAAAGCAATACTTTTCGACTTATTCGCGAGTGAAATTGTCGGTTTTCAGGCAAAAAAAACACGTTTTCAGATCCTTTTTCGCGAATAACTGGAAAATAAGGCATCTAATCGAAAAACCTGCGGAGGGCAAAATTATAGCTTTTGAAAAAACAAAGGCGATTGTTTATTTGTGATGTATGCAATTCCACTACAAACTGAATAATTGCTTGTTGAAAGTTGATTGGTATTTTCAAACGCCAAAATGGAAAGTTTCTACGTACAATAACCAAAAAACAATGCAAAAAACTAATTCGACCTTTTTTGAAGTCCTTCAAAAATCCTTCATTTCTGTTATTTATAAAAGTTTCTGGCATCAAAACTGACTGAGGTATGAAGGAAATAATGTTGAATCCTATTTTTCCCTTGAAAAAAAATGTGAATCACTCATCCTCTCTTTCCCCCCTCTTTGGAAAAAATCGTTGCCTAATGGAACTATATGTATTTCAGATTCAGATATATTTATTCAGACAGCCATGTTTACAAGATTTTGTCGCACTAGGTGAGTTGTCTAAGCCTATGGCTTGTATTACAACTCATCCCGTGCTAGAAAGTCATTTTACAAAACAAAAACTTAAATAAATTCAAAAAAAATACCAACCTTTAAAATAAGATTGGTTGGTAGACACAATCAAAAGAGAAGGAAGAAATTGCGATAGTAGAGTGAGAGAGAAAGAGAGAGAGAAGATTATTGGTTTCAATTCTATGTATGTGCGGTGAAAACGACATGTTTTAACAGTAACCGAGATATTTAAGGCGTTACATATATGTTAGTAAACAATGTTTTTCAGCTTTACATAGTTCACTTCAACGAATGTTTTCAATTCAATAGAGAGTTTAACTTTTGATTTGATTTTTCGTATATATTCTGGAACCATGTTTAGAAGTTTTGGGCCAAAATAGGTAATGAATCTTTGTGGTAGAGACTTTTTGTAAAATGGAACAGACACAAGTTTATTAGAGACAGATCTCGTGTTGTAGGAATGACAAGTATAGGTTTTGGTTTTCATCGTCCATAGAATACATTGGTATATATAAATTTGTTTGAGATTCAGTAAGTTAGCTTCACGATATAATTCATTTGTGGAAAATAATTTTTCTTTTTTAAGAATAATCTTTATGATTGTGTTTTGAGTAATTTCTAGAGCACATAAGGCTGTTTTGTATGCACCCCCCAAATAATGACACAGTATCGTATAATGGACTCTGCTAGTGCATTATACACCATCACAATGGTTTTTCTACTTAAAATATTTCTCAGTTGATAGAATTTATGTATGAGTTTGCGAAGTCTCATAATTGTATATGATAAATGCTCAGACCATCGTAGGTGTTGGTCTAAGATTACACCCAGATATTTAATTTTATCAATTTTTTTATAGTTCGGCATGTACAATGTATATGGTCACAGTTTTTTTTTTCAATTGTAATTTTGTCAAAATCTGGTTGATCTCTAATATCAGCACTGAATGTAATAAATTTTGTCTTATCAGTATTTAAGCTTAAACGGCTACCATCTATGTAGTCAAAATATATATTTAACTCTCGTTCGGCTTGTTGGTACACTTTTGTCCAAGAATCACCAAAAAACATTATCGCTGTGTCATCAGCATATGAGATTACTGTATATATACTTATATAATATACATATAGTTCCACTAGGCCTAAAATATAGTTACTATGTGTATTCTTCAATATACTAATGTACACACTCTAATTTCTACAAAAATTGTTTTTCCCATAACTCGCTTAGTCTTCAAGCAATCAAATCCACCAAAGGAGTATTTTGTAGCTTTTTTCATGAGCTATAAGCTCATTCACATTATTTTTTGTTTCAGATTATATTTTTGAAAAGGTTCATGCTGAAAGGGCTCAAAAAAGGTACTTTGCGCGAACCCTCACAATATTTAACTGGCCATATCTTCCCTATTTTCATCCTGCAGAAAAAAATGAAACACTGAAATTTTCAGAGAAGAATAGCCTTCAATTTTGTACTCCAAAAAATTTTGCATGTGATCAATAGTTTTCGAGTTATTTCGAAGAAATGGTGATTTTTCGCTGAATTACGTATATGATTTTTTCTCTTCAATCCCAATTTTTTCCAAAACTACGTACTTTCGATTGATGAAAAACTCAGAACTCATTGAAAGAATATGAATGAAGTGAATTATGAAGTAACAACAATTTTTTTTAAAGGGGGGAGAAGAGAGGATGAGTTATTCACAATTTTTTTTCGACGAAAAAATAGGATTCAACATTATTTCCTTCATACCTCGGTCAGTTTTGATGCTAGAAACTTTGATAAATGACAAAAATGAAGGATTTTCGAAGGACTTCAGAAAAGGTTCAATAAATTTTTCCCGAAAAATGCATTGGTTTTTGGTTAATGTACGTAGAAACTTTTGTTTTGGCGTTTGAAAATACCAATCAACTTTCAACAAGCAAATATTCAGTTTGTAGTGGGTTTGCATACATCAAAAATGAACAATCGCCTTTGTTTTTTCAAAAGCTTTGATTTTGCTCTCTGCAGGTTTTTCGATTAGATGCATTATTTTCCAGTTATTCGCGAAAAAGGACCTGAAAACGTGTTTTTTTTGCCTGAAAACCGACAATTTCACTCGCGAATAAGTCGAAAAGTATTGCTTTTCAGAAAAAACTTCATTGAACAAAAAGTGCTTATAATTAGTCAATCTATTGATTTCCGCACTTATTTCCAATAAAAAAATTTTCACCCCCAAGAAGGGGTGACATCCACCCCCAGGGAGAAAGCAACCCTCGGCACGGGGTAGATTTTGGAATAGAGAGTAAGTAGAACCTATATCCAAATTTTCATACGAATCGGTGCTGTATGGGATAAATACACAGTTTACACTTTTTTCACCGTCATAGGAGAATGGTTGAAAAACAAATGAGTTGGTTACCAGGCGCTTGGAAATTGTAATTGATCATTAACAATACCAACAAAAAATTTGCCAAAAATGTTTGCAATTTCAATGCCGTCAGTTATCAATTGATCCTGATGTTTCAGCGAAATATAGATTGGTTGTTTTTCTTCTGTTCAGTCTTAAGTTAACTATGGACCAGATTATTTTACTTTTATTATTGGATGGATTATCAGAGATGCAAAGTAATTTTGTTTTCCACTGACAATATTTTGATTATAATTTCTTTCAGCACTTCTATCTTAGATGCCTCAAATTTTCCGATTCTGTCTTCAGTTCATTATTATTCCAGGCGTTATTGTGTTTTGTGGATGGGGGTTTTTCTGAAAGTTTTGGAAAAAATGCATTGAAAGCAAAGGTAAAATGATCCCAAAATAGTTCAAAGTTTTGATCAGTGTGTGGAAAATTGAAATTGGATGGAGGGAACTTTTTCAGGAGATGTCTGAACTGATTTATGTTAAGATCTGTCAATCTCCCACGGAGGTTATTTGGAGTTTTAGATTTCTGGTTACTGGAATCATCTGACAGTTGGACAACTTGGGCATGGTGGTCGGAAATGCATGGATCAAGTATTTCGAATGTGATTGATTTCGACATATCAGTTATAATATAGTCAATTGCGGTAGCGCTTTTATTTCCCCCTTTAGTTGTCGCAACACGCGTAGGTTGCATTATCGTTGATTTAAGTTCATGCCTTTCTAGTATGCCACATAGAATTTTCTTTGATACACTATTTTTCAGGAAGTTAATATTCAAATCTCCATATATAAGGATATATTTGAAGTTGCTACTAAGGACATCAAGAACTTTGCAGGACTGTATAAATAATATATCTTCATTGCTATTGGGTGACCTATAAATAGATATTATGCATGTATCCTTATTTATTGATATTGCGGTTGATTCAATATCCAATTCTATGGGGGCATTTTTTATCTGAGATAACTCTTTACAAGTGTTGGAGTGCTTACTATGGGAAAATATAGCCACACCTCCATGATACTTTTTGCTTCAACAATTAGCTACTACATCAAAGCCGCTAATCCTAATATTTTTTATGTTCTCAGGAGTTAGCCAGTGTTCAGACAAAAGTACAAAATCGGGTTCATGTTCAGCCAGTAACGCATCAAGTAAATCAATTTTGTTAGTTATACTTTGGATATTCAAATGGATGATTTTTTCAAAATTTTTGATTGTTGAACAAACCTAGTCAGAGTCAGTTGTGATTAAGCTTCTTCGTTCGATTGTCTGGAGGCTCCCTGTGAAAAATTTGCATTTTTCGGAAACTGGTACCTACTAACGATTGCTCCAACAGGCCAAATTTGAGGATTATATACATCTTTTACGTGGCTGATTGAAATTTCACTGGCCTGGAGCATATCTTTTCCTTTTTATGATGCTGTTCGCAGGTGAAAGGAATTTCTGGTGCTGTTTCTGCCAGAACTTTGGTTAGGTCCTCGGGTGTGGTGTCAGGTGACAATCGATAGACATGGAGATATTCTAACTTGGCTATGGTCTTCACAGTTGATACAGTTTTGTTAACACCTATAATAGCCTTTCGGTGGTGCCACCTTGTAGGATTGGTTTATTGTTGCGGATTTTCCACTGCTTCCATTGCCTTTTTTGTGGCCTGATTCACTTCGGCCTATTCAAACATATGTTGTTTTTTTTGCGTGATCGTCTGCTTTTTTGCTGGGACCGTTTTTATATGTAACTAAATTCCAGTCTAAGGTACTGTTGGTTTCATTGATTTTATTTGCAGGTTGCATTTCATGTTGGACATCTTTTGTGCTGATTGCGGAGTCTTTGGTAGGTTCATTGAAGTATTTCTTATAATTGGTTGGTGAAAAATCATTTCAGGTATATGACTGTCGATAACCGTGATATTCGTTTTTTTCCGATGAATCCAGAGTAGAATTTCCAGTAAACGTAGCAAATATATTCGCTTAGTTAAAGGGGATAATGAACTGAAATAAGTGACATTCTTTGCAACAGAGAGAACCGTTTGGACATTTAACAAGTCTTGAACGAATACCATAATTATGTGTTCCTTTAGCAGCTTCATTTGTTCCACTACACCTATTTCAATAGGGCACTCATAAAAAATTCAAATTTAGGATGATGGTCGAAAGCAAAACGTCGTATGGAGAATCGAAAACAACCGTCATGCTGGGGGAATTATTGTCAATAAAAATATGCAATCTGTTTTGGAATATTACGACACATAAAGCTGGAAAAAATGAAAACAATTTTCCTGAATTGTAGCTTTTCCTGAATATACCCGGAAATACTCGAAATTTCAAAACTTCTTCGAAGGCATTTCGGATAAATGCAAAATTTTGCCCCAATTTAAAAGTCGCCGTATCTCCAGCTTCCTAGTTGCGATAGTCGAATTCCGGGTTTTCTAAAAATATGCTGAATACAAAATTTATTCCATTTGGTTGTCGGACACTGTACGTGCCGGTACCATGAAAATACAAAACAAAGAATAAAACATGCGCACGCCATGACGACATTAAAATCAGAGTTTTCTCACACATTCACCCACACTCTCATGATTGTAGACAGGATACGTAACGCTTCGAGTGACTGAACACGACATAAAAAGGGAGAAGAAGCACTTCCAATTCAATGCAGCGGAAATTATTCTTGAAAAGGTCTTCAAGTAGGGGTCAACTGAGTCAACTCAAATCTCCGCCAAAGTAAAGTCGTAGCCAGAAGTAATGATCCGGAAGATTCGAAAGGTTAACAAATAAAATGAGCAGGTGAAAACTATATTGGTGTGGCTGGAAGGAAACGTAGTAATGGGAATGACTGACTCGGAATGAAATATCGACCTCCGCGTCGAAAAAGTTGAGCTATTTGAAATTGCAATAAAGCAATATAATCGTAATTTTTTTACATTTCCAGATGTCGATAAATGAGCGATTTCGAGAAAATCAATCCCTACAATTCCATTCGTAATTTTCACACTCGATATATATGAGGAAACATGCTCGTAGGCATGCTTTTGAAATGTCGAGTGCAACAACTGATGTTTATATGAATTTTTCGATGAAATGCTGCCAAATATGTGAAACATAACAATAAGACACGGTTATCTTTGATCGCAAAATCCCCATTGTCGCTGAGTAATTATTCCTGATTTCCATAGATATTTGATAAACTTCATAGATAGATAGAAAGATTTATTTCAAAAAACATGGTATACATGTGTAGAAATGCTCGAGATCAGATAATACATAACACATATTTACATCACACATAGAGATAATACTTGAAATAATAGTGTGTAGAAATACTCGAGATCAGATAATATATAACTCATACTTACACCATAAAAGATAATACTTTCAATAATGGTACCTACAATACACTGAGTGAAGAAGTAACATAAATCGTGTTGAGAAAAATACAAAAATATTTCAGAGGACGAGACGGAACCAATATCACAAGAAATTTGATTGCTTTTTCCATAACTCCGGAAATGATAGAAATCGATACAATCGGTCTATAATGAAAAGCTAAAGTTTTTATTTCCTTTTTGGAAACTAGTTGAACTCGGGGGCACCTACTTTGAAAACAATTGCTAGGATTCCATCAGATCCACAAGACTTGTTTATATTCTGGTTTATTGAAATATTTCTCACATTCTGTTAGGGAAAAATAATTTGCGGCATATGACTGTCGTTAAGCGAGATATTCGATGAGTCCATGGTAGAATTGCCAACAAATATATTAGCAAATATATTTGCTTTTTGTTGGGAATAAAGTGGTGGCTTGTGGTTGAAGGGGGAATGAACTGAAAGTGACGTTTTTTGCAACAAAGAGAACCGTTTGGACATTCACTAGAGCTATTTGAAACTGTGAAAAAACAATATGATCGTACTTTTTTGATATTTGTGGATGTGGATAAATAAGCAATTTCGAGAAAATCAACACCAGACAGAAGTAACATCAACTAAGTCTTCTTTGATATGTGCATTTCATCGTTTATCTAAGCTCTCTTCTCAAAAATAATTATGATTCTAACAGTAATTTTATTATCGATGGCTCGCCTCATTACCTAGTTTTGTATTTATTGATTCGACAAAAAAGAGACAAAAAAATACCATCTCAAAACCACGTTTGCTCCACGAAAATGATCATTTTCCTGAATGGTTGAACTTTTCCTGCTGTTCCATTAAATTCAAATTCGGTACAATAAATATAAGCCGAGTTATGATAAGGCATCCTGAATGAACTCTCCCTAGCTCTCCAACAAATTTTGGATTTTTTTGAAATCAAAATTATATGTTGCTAAAAACAATCGCCTTTTTGAATATTGTTTTTCAACTTATCAAATAAATGAGTGCAATCTTCCCACCCTTCTGTTGTGAGTCTGGAGACCTGCCGAACATTTTTTGAATTTCTTGTAGGAGGATGTTTTACCTCAGACTACAATACTCGAAAATGCAAAGTAGATGCTAATTTGTATTTTTTTCCCTTGGTTCATGTGATCAGTATTCTTTGAGTATAACACGGTTTTTCCCTCTGGTGTGGAGTAGAAAAAAGTGGAAATCTGTAGTAAACAAGCATTTTACCATATCCCAATGATTTCGGCTTGTAATTTCCACACTTTGTGTATTCGTCATTAAAAAAATAAGTTCATAATTTCATGGGGAATAATTATTATTGCCTATTTCCAACGTGGCAGATATTTTTCTCTTGAGAATTTCTCCATGTTACTGAAGGATGATTCTGCCATTCATGGGTGACGGGTCCGCAAATAACCATGCTGCTCCTGAGAATTGGCGTAGAGTTAGTAACAAACACGTTTTATTTGTGGTATTATATCTGAAAGTAAAACAACTTTTTTTGATGGTGGAAGTCGATACTCTCATTAGATACTTTTGCACACCATTTCTGATATATGACGTTACAGCCATTTTTGAATGATGTAAAATTCAGGCTGTATCAAAGCACGTACAGTTCGTCCATTTCACCTTGGCACGCATGTGATGACACATTGCGCAGTGCGGAACTAGCAGCCATTTGAAATCCACTATAAGTTTAGTGCGCAACCGGATGTGGAACCAATTACCGTGCCAAATTGGATTGGATAAGCTGTACCTACTTGTTACGAAGTGACAGCAGAGGCTGTCTAAGAACAATAATTTTTATTATGAATTTTGATTCGATGTGGATGTAACTAATAGAGATTAACGGCACTCACTTCTAACATATATCGCATGAATGGATGTGACAAAGATATTTGTCAAAATAGACATTAGAGTAAATAGTATGGTAGTTCAGACTGGAGGACTTGAACAGTGGCGGGCATTCAAAGAGGTCAAAATTTTGGTTTTTGAGAAACGAAAAAACTTTCAAACTAAATAATCCTTAAAAAAGTTATCTGCTCTGATAAGGGATAGAGAAAAAATTCCAATGATAATTCAATGTCGTTATTATTTCAGAACAATCAATAAAAGAGGCACTGAAAAATGGAAAAATTTCACAAAATATAATTTTTCCTATCACCATCCGTCGGAAGAAGATACAGTTAACTAACAAAACTGCAGAATGATTTTTTTCAAAAAATATTCAATATTCAGTAGGAGATTATACGAAAAATAACCGCAAAATTTCGCCCTTCTTGGTTTTACCCCCTCCCTCAGTTTGGATATACTGTTGGTTAGTGCTCCAGTACACCATATATAAATCCCTTCGAGGGATGAATCTAGTACCTAGTACCTTCACCTTATACCTACTTGATTTTATATGCAGATAGATCTCTCTAACACGATGGGCAACATTTTCAAATACAGTGGGGCATAATTTCTGAACTCGAGTGTAAGCACATATCCTTTTGTCCCTGGAGAAGTCTATTATTGTTATTACCACGGCTTCATTCCAATTGTTATGTAATCAAGTTGTGTCATTCATGATTATAATACTTCGATTGCTGCGTATTCAAAAAATCTTTCAAAAATTTTTCCTTTGTTTTAGGTTTATAGGTGTTAGATATCGTTATTTAATATACGTTCGAGTCATAGAACAGGAATTAAAATTTCGATCGTTACTTGCCACTATATATTTTTGAATCCATTGGTCAATATTTATTTGTCTTCTGAATGTTAATATGGAATAAACTTTCGGACTGGTTGGCTCAAGATCAGTTTTTGTACCATTATCCGTCCTAATGCCTCAAACCCTTAAGATTTAGCTGTTCATTTCACACATGAATATTGTTACAGATGTTCCTAGCGCCGGCCCTGTCGGTTATAAATGCAAATTAGTGTGACGGTTCGACGGAAGATCGTTTACGAGAGATGTGGCGTCAAGTGTGGAATGTTCGAACATCGGGATTCGTCTGGAGGATTCTCCATGAGTGTGAGTGGGTATATAAACGGGAGCCACTCACCGCTACGGCAGAATTTCTATTACAGAGAGTTTATCGGAGTGTTTAGTATCGAGCGTTGGAAAGTTAGCGGAGCAATTTAAGTGATTGTATTCTATTGTGTTGTGATAGAGAGTTGTAATAAAAGTAGTTTAGTGTTGTTTGGAGTTTCAATCAACGAACCCAAGGATAAATCGCAACAATATAACGTGTCTTCCTTTTTTCCCAAGAAAATTTATAATATTACGACTATATAGAAATCTATGATCACTAAGAACATATTCTTTGATCCCATGATTTATGTAGAAATCGAGTCAGTACCTCTGCATTTTCAATGAACCATGCATGAAAAAATATTGGACAGAATTTCTTTTCATGACATAACTATTATTTTGGGTGGTAATTTTATTGCTCAGTATACCACCCTTTTTCATCCATATGTATTCCTGAACCACTAACATTATTATACTTAGAACACCTACATTAATAATGACATTGAAATAGTATTCAATAACTTATCAAAATCATGAAAATGGCGATGAAAATGAGGTAGCCCGCAAGATCATCGGATTCAACACCGATCAACGAAAATAAGATTTTCATATGTAAAATGAATTTGATGAATTCAAAAATCTATACTACGAGTAATGTCAAAAAGAGGTTCGTTCGTAACTTTGTTTGTTTGTAGGGGGTAATCTTCGGAAATACCACTGAACTATATATTATTATTTCTATGGGAAATACTGAACCGATCATGAAAATTATTTCATTAACAGAAAGCTATACTATTCAGGAGTGTTAGGTATAGGCTATATTTTCTTATAATTAAACAACAAATTCAGTGAAAATGATTGTATATGTAAATGGAGTCGGAGAAAAGCTGGCGAAATGTAATGCTTTAACGGTGTACGCTGACTAAACGGTTCGGTATGAACGAACATAATGTTCACCAAAAAGTTGGTATCTATTAGTTCTACAAAAAAGTCTGTGATTCTATATAGATATATATTTGAATCACAACAGAGGTTATTTCATTAATCTGCCCCCAGATTCTATTTCACGAATTCGAATGTCGAGTAGCTCAGACTGTGATTGTAGCATGCGCTGTACCGAAAATATACGCATATTCTAAGCAATTCGATAATCGAATTCGTGAAATAGAATCTGGGCTCTGTACGCATAAAATTCTTTGTTCTGATTAAATGACTGACGGATCAGTCAACATAAACCCCTGATCGTGTAAACTTGAAAGTTGTCTTCTTTGTATGACGTAAGCATCAGAAATAAGAGGTTTTCCGAAATTCCACACCTTAGTGGGTGAAAAACGGGGTCAGGGTTCGTATAGGAATAGGACAACGTGTGATGCCTTGATTCAATCAAACAGAATTGATGGAAGACGTGTTTTGTATTTTATTAAAATTAAAAGGTGTACAAAGTGAATTTGCGTTATTGAAAATATGACGCAGGCGTCCGATAAGCAAGAATTTTCCGAAATTCTACCCCTAAGAGGGTGAAAAACATGCGCAGGGGCAAAGTGTGTATGGGAGAACGTGATTCCTACGTTCAATCTACTTCAAATTTTGCCTGAACATTCTCTAACAGAATTGATGGAAGACAAGTTCGAATTCAATTGAAATACATCGCCTAAGCGGGTGAAAAAATGAGTTTATAACATTTTCAACTATCAAACACTCTTTGAAGTGCGCACAGAAGTCAGTGCCTTGTGATGAATCTTATAAAACTTATTACTATGAAGTATCACAATAGTATATTATACAACGATCGTGTGATGATGGCTCGTTTCGTATCCCGGTTTATGCTCATGTATTAATAACCATTACATGAGAGTTGCATACGCTATTTTATCTACACCCAATAAATAATGAAGAACAAAATATTATACTATTAGGTATTTATATTGAACACAATAATAGTAGGTAATCAATCGTATATTTTTGAAAAATTTCGAAATGCATTGGTTTCTAACAATACTTCTACGACTGTGACACAACTCCTAAATTGTTATTTTCATTTTGGTAACACTCGTGTTCATCTCCTAAAGCTAGTCACTCAAGATCAAATGAAATTTGACCATTGGCCACAGTAGAGGAGTTAGGAGGAGTGACATAATTTTTGTCGGTTTCTTTCAAATTCTTCGGAATGAACTAATAGAAATGACGTCACTTCAACATAGTTTGATCAAATTATATGACCGTAAGTCATGGGATATGCGATCATGAAAAACGTACAAAATGAATTCCTCTGAACTTTGTGACATCTGACAATTGTGAACACAGAATCACAAAAAAAATGAACATAACCTATTTTGTGTTCCATGTGTCATAATAGAATGACACAACGACAGAATAGAAGAACGAAATCATAAGATCCGAACTTTATTCAAAGTTTCTCGAAATTATCCGAAAAATGTCCGGTAAATTCTTGGATCCGAAAATTATCTGCGAGCATCTGAAATTATCCGCAAATCGGATGATTATCCGGTAAACGGCAACACTGCTCAACTGATTTTTTACGCCATCTAGTGATCAGTAGCTCAATCGAATCTACTTGTAGAGATATATACATTGTTTATAGAGATACATAGGTACATAGCCGAACATATGGAAATATCATGTGAGGTGTAGTTGATTACTCATACATCATGCCAAAAGATGGCAATCAATTCAGAAAGAGGAAATTGAAAATTATCTTAATGCCTTATCTTTTACTTCCTGTATAATCTTTTACTATTATTAACTCAATTTTGAAGTTCATTAGCTTTCATCATCTTTCATTGAACATTTCAGTTGAACTGAAAAACAGAAATCTGCACCTATATTATCTTTTTGAAAAGGAAACTTTGTCGGGCATTATTGTCAATTGAACCAAAATATCAACATTATAGTGTAGATGGCGTTAAAAAACTATTCATTTTTTCACATAGGCATTGGCAAACTATCATCCTATCTATGGAAAATGCTATCAACAAGCAAAGTATGTGCCGTGATTTATTAAGTAAACGTAAATAAAGTTATTATATTTCAGGTGGCGTAGTTGAAACTCTTCAAATGGTTTTCACTCATACATTGGGTATTTCAATATAAATAATGCTAGAACGCTAACGGGAGCGACAGAAGTTGCTACCTGTGGTGTGATTGCCTTACCTTGACCCCTATTACATCATGAGCAGATCCAGGATGGCAAGACTCGGATAACAGCAAAAGAGCAATGCAGATGAAGAAAATATAATAGGAAACACAACTATATTTTGGATATGATCCGTATATCGTTTTGGTTTACCAGAGGGGTGCTTTCTCTCACTCTGTGCTTCTGGTCGAGTCCACCCAAGAGAGAGAGAGAGAACCACTCTGGTTAACCGAAACGATATATGAAACACATAGTGTGGCTTAGGCATCTCAAGGCCAATTTGTACATCTCTGTTTTAGTCCTTATTCCTTGAATGAGACTTATTGATCATATGCTGCTTGAGTAACATGTCTAAAATCATTTCGTTTATCGTATCATTAAAACTAATGAACGTTCAAATCATTGGAGCTGGATACTGATAACGAAACAAAGAAGAAGAATGCTAGAGCGCATCTAACACTTTTATTGGCAACACTGGAAAAAATACCTCTGATTTTCTAATAAAAAAAAGTGTAGGTGTTGAGATGAAATGTGTAGACGAAGTTGAATTGAATAATAAAATAATAATTATAGTTGTGTATCATGTCATTGACGTCTCGTAGTGTTTTTTAGTGAAATATATGGAAAATGATTTCAGTTTGTTATCGTTTCTGCGATCTTGAATATCTTGACCTGGGACAAGCAATCCGTGTTTGTATATAGGAATACTAATACGTATTTTGTATGAACTTTTTCTTTTTTGCCTATATATGTTGGACTTCAACATGAGTTTGAGTAGAAGTATTTTCTACTCAATCGCCCTATTCTTCATACTCTTCATAGGTAAATGTATAAAAATAAATTCATAAGTGGAACTGAAACAATATTTCTCTTCAGATGTACCCAGTATTTATTGTGCGATAGCTCATACCACGACAACCACAAGATGTGAATTTTACAACAGTACATGCAAAGAACCAGGGGCATGTTCTCCTGTAGAAGAATGTGCACAAAGCTTAGATGGTCAACAAATTCACTGTTATGCCCTTTGGTCAATGCAGAATGGCACAATGAATGTGTCCTTGAAGGTACATGAGTTTGTTTTTTTTTGTTTTTGAAAATAAGGGAAAGAAGGAAGCCAATTCTTGAACTCTACATAGAAACTGATAACCAGCTTTGTCAGTCACCTATATTTTTGAATTAGTTTTGTTTCCATATGATACTCGATACCAATGATCTTATAGAAATTATACTGATATCAACCCTGCATTGAAAAAAATTACCAGCAAAATGGGATGAGTTTTGTGGTGAACATAGTAACAGTACAACATTGTCTTGTAGTATACTGCAATTCAATTCAGTAATAATATGATCTCATGTTGCCTGTGTTTTGATGATTGAGATAAAACAGGAGAATGTTCAACACCAAGAAGTATATGATCCTATCAGAACAAGTTTTTTTTACATTCATAAAAGTTTAAAAATCTATGTCTGGTAGAATTTTTTTTCCTCTTGATATAGAAGATTGCATACCTATGAGGGCTTTAACAATTGTTTTTCAGTATAAATGTGACAAAGAGAATTGTGATATTTTTGAATAGGAATATTTCTTCTGAATTGTGTAGTAATTTTCTGGCAGCATTTTCAAAACTATATATTGAATCTTTCCATGATCATATCATCATTTTGAATGAATTGAATTATTGTAGGGATGTTTTCTAAATGGAGCTGACTGTGTGAACCAAAAGAAGTGTGTGGAAAGAGCCCCCACTCCCAAAAATAACTTATTTTATTGTTGCTGTGAAGGAGACATGTGTAATGCAAACTTTTCATGGGAACCAGAAGTAACTGAAATGTCACCTCCAAGTAGTAAGTTCCGCTTGAATAACCATTACAAAGAACACTTCAATATTTTTTGTCACCGAATATACCCTTACCGAATAAAACACAGTATATAACAATAAATAAAGCAAGTCCTTAGATTTTGAACATATATTATAAAGGTTTTCCAACTGATCAAGATGGTGCAATTTCATATAGTTAATCAATTGCAGCTATTTATATAATGTGGGTATATTCAATCAAAACTTTCAATATCTTTTATCAATATTTTTCCAATGTGAATTTAAAATTTTTGATTGAATGTTATTCTCATAGACAATGTGAGTTTGAACGTACTACTGCAACCTTCACTTTATAGCTGCAATACCTACACATGAAGTTGGTGGATATCACTACTACTACAATATACTGATCGTTATGGCAATTGGACTGGTGTTATCAGCTGCTGGGTTTGTTTATTACTGGACTAGGAGAAATAAACATTACTTTAATGGGGTGAGTAAAAGGACATTGAAGAATCAGTCATCCATATTGAGATTATTCGTTTGAAAGGTTTGAAAATGGCTGCTATTTTGATGATGTTATTATATTGGAATTAAAAATCACTGTTCAAGAAAGGCTTAACAGACTCACAAATGTTTAATGTTGGAATCTGGCTTGAATAAATGAACACAATTCATTGGGAAATTGTGGATAAAGTTTTCATTCCATATTTTGTTTTTTCATGCTGCATGTGTTTTAGTGGACTGTAAGTAAAGATTTCATCATGTTCAAATATACCTTTGAACTGGAATCAGTCATTTCATAATTTTTGCATGTTGTTGCTTTTCACACAAAAGAGTCTTTCAGGATTAATATCTTCATCAATGTCTTGATTCTTCAAATGCTGTGTTGGCCAGTGGAAGTTTAAAATAATTTAAATAAACAATAAAAGTTTGTATTTGAAAAACAATATGATTTATAAGCCTAAAGAACTGATTCAATCTCCCAAATCATCAATCAGTTTGTTTTTCAGATTTTTCTAAGATTTTTTGAAGTAAGTACTTGCTGTTTCAATCCCTCCGAGGACTATTGCTGAAATTAAAATTTTCAACACTTCTCATTAAATAATAGTATCCCTCCACCCCAGATTCGCCAGCTTAGAATTTCTTGAAGATCGGCAACTGTTACTCCCCGTCTCATTTTTGCTTTTTTCTGTAAGAAGAGTTATTAATTTCAAAGGCAAAATTCCGTTAGTCCGCCGCCAAGCGTTAGAATTTTTTTTTGAACTGAATTTCGGTCTCCTGAACAAAAAATTCAAAGTGATTTTATAAGCATTTTTCACTACTAGACTCAAGAAAATAAATCCTGATAGGAATTCGAGGTTAACAAAACAGTAGAATGCGCATCGCGATGTCTTGTAGTGAAAAAGGCTTATAATTCAGTTGAAAAGTGATGAAGAAGGTGGTATAGAATGTGTATATTGTGCTGATAGAAAAGGACGAATTAGGAGCGGAATTGTCTGAAAAACAAACATATACGTCAACCCCGTTTTTTGTTGAGACTGAAATACGTAAGTTCCAGAAAAAAAAAATTCTAACACTTGGCGGCGGACTGATAGAATTTTACCATTTCAAAATATTTTTCCATAATCATAATATATTCCTGAGGCAGTCCGAATATAAAAACGCAATAAAAAGAGTCAAAACTGACATTTGACTAAATGAAAACTAAATGTTAAAAAAAAAACGGCAACGGAAATATACTCTTGTCTCTCTCTGTTTTATTTACATTTTCGACATGGTGATTTTCACTTTGTATCAAGATTGTCAACCTGAATTTCCCCAAATGCTTCTCCCAGCCTCAGATACTCGCATCTCCATAAATTGCATTGCTTTCTATCATTTCCAAAGTCATGTAAAAAGCAATCAATATGAAGCTTATCAAATATCTAGAGAAATCAGGAATAAATAATGATCGACAATACAGATTTTGCCATCGTTTTGCTTATGTTTCTCATAGTTGGCAGCAATCAATAAAAAAATTCGGAGAAATGATACCTGTTGCACTCAATATTGCAAAAGCGTTTGATCGAGTTTGGCATCAGGGTCTCCTTTCTAAACTGCCGTCTTATGGTTTGCCTCCTCAATTGATTGCTTTGTTTGTATGTGGTTGTTGATGGATATCATCTGATATTCTCCCAACTAATGCAGGTGTTCCACAGGGTTCAGTTCTGGCGCCCACTTTGTTTCTGCTTCATATCAATGATTTGCTCGAGAAAACATCTTGTTCAGTACATAGTTTCGCGGACGACAGTACTCTTCATGCTAGTTTCTCTCAAAAATTCAAAGAAACATTCACGTCAATAATGATTTGGTAAAACTAATGGAATGGGGGTAAGATGAACTTGGTGGAATTCAATGGTAGGAAAACCCAAGCATGTCTCTTCTCAAAGAAAACCGATCTGTCATAATCTTGTATTCAGATGTCAGGAGTAACTATTCCTACAAAATCAAGCATCTCGATGCTAGGGATTACGATTAGTAAAAATCTCTCATGGAAAAATCATGTGACATCGATCGCTATAGGTGCTTCCCAGGAGCTTGGATTTCTATTTTGTGCGAAGAAATACTTTACTTCTCGTCAGCTTCTAATGATCTACAAGGTTCAGATACGAGTACACAGTTTCTACCCCTTTGTTGTGAAGGAATTCTGTACTCGTCGAGTCATCCGTGTAGACGGATTGCCTTCTCCGAATAGAACTCGAAACGTCAATGAATGTTTTTTTTTGTTCTAAAATTGTTCATTTCCGTTAACCAGCTGACGAACGTCAACCCTCAGAAGTCGAAACTTGTGCGAGCAATGGATCAACGACGCCTTACCTTTTAACGTGCGATTACCCAGCACGGTGGCCCGGCGAGGATTCGAACCTCGGCCTTCCGCTTGATAGGCAGATATGCTAACCACTACACTGTCGAACTCCATACATGAGAACTATATTCCAAGACAGGTCTCATCTGAGCCTTGTGATCATAAGAAGCTGACGAGAAGTGAAGTACCTACTCCTTTGCACGAAATAGAAATCCAAGTTTCTGGGAAGCACCATAGTTCAGACCTAAACATTAGGTGACCAGATATTGTGAAACTGGCTCTTGTCGGTTCAAAACTGTCAGAATATCAATTATTGATATCAATTTTCTTTTCCTGAAGATGCTAAACTTGTTAGCAAAACGCGCGTCGCTTGCAAAAATATCAATGTGGTGTTAGGGCAATTAATCTCTAAGAAAAGTTTCAACTTTTACACCGAGGGTTTCAATCTCATCGTTTATTCCAGTTGGGAGTGAAGATACTGGATCGCTGATTTCTTATGATGGTGTCAATTGGCTCTGACGTCTTTCTGACATGTAATGCGTTTTCAAAAGTTGAATACTATGAAGCATAACCTTCAATTTCAACTAAATGATTTTCTGTGAGTTACGATCTGTTTTTTATTCAAAAAAGTAGATGAAGACCATGTCTTAGAAAAAATGCGCGAAAAAGTCAACTTTTACTCCAAGAATAACCCAGTAATTTTCTATAGTTGGATCGAGTGAGTCAAACCAACAAACTAGGAAAATATCTTTCGAATCAAATTTTCAATCCATATTTTGTGTTCAAAATACACATTTTCGCCTTCGGAATTCACATTACATTACAAAATGCTCTCATTTTTCTTGAAATTCTAGGAAAGTTACAGAAAATCATGTATTCTTTTGAATCACGTTACAGAATGTAATTCGTCTTAGGGTATTATAAGACATGTATTCCGAAGAAAACTGCTTTTTGCACAGGAAATGTGTTGTAATTGGTGGCGAGAGTTTTTTTTTTATTACTTCTTGGTTTGTATCGAGCGATTGAAGTATGGAAAATTCGTCATCAGCTCGTCGATAATACAGAATTCTACATTGTTATTCTGTACAGTTTTGTGTGATACATTCAATATTGTTGTATAGTTGGGGTCAAGAAACCCCACGAGAAAGAGGCGCAATATTTTTTGGTTTCAACAAGTGAGAACTGTCGTTAATTGTACAGAATAATGGTATTTATATCTATACGAGAGTTCGACGATGTTGAACATAATAATAATAATTAAAGGAATTGTTGGATGAGATAGTAATGGTTTCCAGGAATTGGGAAGCCTTTGTGAGCCGTCTCGTTTGTTGAGGCAGTTGAGGCATTGAGGACGTTTTTCAATTTCTATTGCTTAGCGAATTATTCTGGAGTGAGGTGTTTTTGTTGTGGCAATGGTCTTTGTGTTGTTGAAGTCAATTTTGTGTCAGGTTTCGTGGTGATGTTTAAAGATGATCGACTCTCTTCAATATGAGCGGATCCACAATTGTGAGATGAATTTAGTCATAGAGTTTATCAGTTCAGAAAAGAGAAGTTTGATACCTACCACTCAAGTATATCCATTTTGTTATGAATTGTACATCCTTCAAGTCAAATAGTGAGGAATACAGCATATACTTATTATGCAGGGCCTTCGTAACGAAAACTTGCTGAGCTGAATGCTTACCAAAAAATCCAAGGAGAAAGGGTCTGTGTATTTGTTATCAATGACAGAAATGGACTATTTCACCCTCATTATCGAGGCCCGAAATCATCAAAATGAAAAATAAGTTTGAAATTTATGCGTTCAAGAAGAAGGATCTGACAGAAAATGCGGGCAAGTTATGTAAGATTCTTCCTTTTGACATTCGTCTTTGAATTTGAACTCAGATTTCGTTTTCGGTGAATTCGGACTTCAGATCAGAATAATAGGACAGTCATATCGCGGAATATTTCGACTCAGCCCCATCCGCAACCATGTTGGTGCATATAGTTCGTTCAAACTGTTGGAATTTCAATATTGGATAACAAGTGAAGGAGATGGTGATATAAATGATACCTCAACTAGTCTTCAGCTGGTACTCTTCCTTTCAAATTCGGAGAGTCGTCATTTCGTCTACTTCCACCTTTCTTCTTTTTTGTGTTCATAGAAGTTGACATTTCGCACAAATTTCTTTTCCAGATGTCGACTTCCGTTAAACAGTTATCTCTCAATATTTGTTTCTTTCTTTCTCTGTTATCGCACACCGTCTTGTAGGTTAAGCTTGGGGCACGACTAACATACGATTTTGTTTCGCTTGCGGTGCTTTGATCATCCTCAGCGGATTGCGAAGGTTTACTTTTACCTATAATTGGTAACTCTATTTCAGTAACATCGATGAAAGTAGCCACTACTACATGTCATCATAAAATTGAGAAATAAAACTTCCTATGTTTTTATAACACTGATATTTGTAACGAATGTTGATGCAGTTTGCAGTATACAGAAATTATCAAACGTATGCTATAAACTCCTATACGGACATTATCAAAAGAATACTATAAACTTTATAGTATTCGTTTGATAATGCTTCAAATATAAGACGAAACTGCAGTTTCTCGCGGAAACCTGTCGCTACAAGAAATGTCATCGATTTGTCGAATTTTATTATCAATATTAACAAATAGCACTGAATGTTACTAAAAGTAACCCACACCCCACACATTATCACAGCTAAAGGATAATTCATACATCTTTGTTTTAATCTTAATCCTCATTTCATTTGAAAACCAAGATTATTTTAGACATCTATTTGGAAGCATTTTGTAGAACTACATCTGTTTCAGTCTCCCTTTCAATCTCAAAAATGTTACCCAAGCAGTATGTGATCAATGACCACCTAATTCTTTGAAATAGAGTGAGGAACTAACTTTCATTCAAGGATTCTGTACTAATGCGTGGTTCATAGACCAAAATTTTACTTTCAATTTATCTTTTACTTTAAGGAAGTTTTAACAGTGCTAAGGAAGCGTACACGACACATTCACTTTAACTTTTCATTAATTAATAACTTTTGTATTCTTATACATAAATCACTTCATGAGTACGATGTGTTTCTTGGGATTCAATAAATGAACAAGCAAATAAACAAAGTAAAAGTGTGGTCTGAATACTAGGCATGAAACAGAGATGTGAAAATACGATTTCATCTATTATCAGTTTTTATATTTGAAATAAATTTTAATAACTACTTTTCTCAATTTCCTTTCCAAGTTTCGCAAAAATAATTGAAATTTGAGGGGTTTTTGAATGGAAATTACCTATACTAATAATCTCTCACGGAAAATATAAATTAATAAATGAAAGAGGAGACTATATTTATACCTTTTTTGAGTCTGTTGAAGAGATTGAACTCTTTTTTGTTGTCAACTTTTTTCGGCGATTCTTCCTGAGCCGATCTACTCAATTTAGGTATATGACTCACGTCTATGATATCGACAAAACTAGGATCGATATGATATTGGGCATCCATGGGAAAGTTCATCAAACACGAATTACTGACTTCTTGTTTCCTGGGATTACGTTTAGAAGACCGCTTCCATTTTCTGACGAATTCACCCCAAAAGGCTCTTCGAGTTATTTTCTTTTTTTCTGGTTGGGTTTCAACTCTTTCTAACTGCCGGGATGAAGAGTGAGTTGGAGTCGAACCTATACTGAAGAAATAGTTGATGAGTGAGAAACGATGGTTAACAATCTGGAAGTGAAGGAAAAAAACAGAAGTTCATGAATCGTTCAAAGACCTTGTGGATCATTTAGGCCGTCTTCTACGATGATTTTTGTAGGTTCGGATAACTTTTCGGGTCTCGGCGTCGAAAATGATGAATTTCTGGATACTAATTCTCCTCCTGAAAAAATACGTCACTCAGTGTTGCACGAGAAATCCTACGCAAGGATGATACCTTTGATGAATGAACTGGAACCTGGAGTATCCTGTATTTCCTTGGATTCATCTACAGAGTCTAAAGACGCTTCATTTTTGTCTGACTCGTGATCTTTTCTGTTCTTTTTCGACTTCGGAGCGGTCAGTTTCTTTGTTTTGTAGTAACTGTTGAGTAATTCTTCCTCTGATTTATCGTTTCTCGTTTCATTGCGTTCTTTGATTTGCTCCATTCGCTGCAGTAAAATAGGCAGTATCGTCGTTCTGCGTCTGAACTTTCGTTTCATTTCTAAATTTTTCATTTTAGTTTGCATGACTAAAGGCATAATGGTTGACTGACCTCTTCTGGCAAGCATATCTTCCTGTTCTTGTTTCTTCTTCCTGAGTATTAGTGACATAATGGTAGTTCTGACAGGTTTTTTCTTCTTTTTACTTTCTAATATCGTAACTACTTGTTCGTCCTCTTGTTTCTCTTTCTCTTCTTGCCTGAAGTTGACGACGGGTTGAGCACAGCTTATGATATGCTCGTATTTTATTTCTGACTCTGGTATACCTGTAGATGTTTTCGATAAATGAGTGTGTATCAAATTGTTCATCAACGTCCAGAATGGAAAATTGAAGTAGTATGACAGAACAAAATATCACTTTTGGTTGCTCTGTTTGATTGAGGCTTATCCGAATCAAGTGTCCACCGACTATAACTTCGTAATTATCAAGAATACAAAATGTTCGAATGAACAAACTGATGAAATGAAGAAAATGATAAACTACAGGTCCGTATTGGGAAAAAAATTGAAGGTGGTCTTTATTGAACACCCTTTCAAAAATTTCATAAAGTCAAATAGGAGTCTATATGAAACACAAAGAAATTTCTTACTCATCTCTTTCTTTAGAAAATGACAGCATTAAATCAAGTACACAAAATTCAGCCGTTTTATTTCTCCGTTGTTTCTTTGGGTTCTCAACCTACCAAAATCGAAAAAAAAACAAGAATTTATATTGGAATCTATACGAGTGTAGAATGGCAGATTTCTAACGTTCCGGAATCAAATTCAATTAACAACGATAAGTGTTTTGATGAACATTAGATCTCTTTCTTTTTCAATAGTCAACACTGACTAACAGAACGTTATCCATTCAGGAGGAGCAGTTTTTTCCTTCTTCACATAGATTCCAATATTAATTTTAATTTTTTCAGATTGTGGTAGAGAAATAACCCAAATGAACCAAAAAGAAATAAATAACCCACCACATTATTTTTTAATTAAAGTACACCGTTCAATTGATCTTTGAAATAAGCGAATTTTTGTATTCTGACAGACTTTCTATCTCTGGAAGATCTTCGGAAGAACTGAATTTTCCACCCAAAAATGAAAAATTTCAACGAATATGTTAATAATACGGCTTACTTCAAGATGATAAATCCTGAGAGACTTATCACGAAAGACCCGGTGCAACAAAATCAATAATACGGAAAGCTATTGACAATGGCATATATAAAGAACTTTTTTCCTTTCCTGCATCACACATGCTGTTTTTCCTCTTACGATGTGGAAAGTGTAAATCCCTGGTAATATAGAATAAAACTTGGGAATCGATGCTTTTAGAGCCCAGGTAGAAAGGGTATTCCTAATAACAGCGACAGTAAAAGTAAAACGTAACCGTGGTTATCTTATAATCATTCGAAATTGATAAAAGAGTCAAGTTTAACGTTCAATGTCACTTAGGCTCCTCGTGATTATATTTTCTGGATCTATCGGGCCAACCTTGCCCAAAAAAGAAAAAAAGACCCGAAGAAGAGGGGGGGGAGCGAAAAAAGAAAAAAAAAAAAAAAACCAAACAAAAAGGGAGGAAAGGAACCAACCAACACAGGAAGAAAAAACAAAGAAAAAAAAGGAAGAAGGGGAGAAAAAAAAGAAAAAAGGAGAAAAGAGAGGGGGGAGAGAGAGGGGGGGGGGGGGAGGGGGGAGAGAAGAGAGGGAATATCAAAACAGGGTGATGGATGAATAATTTCCATTTGTTTTTTGGAATGATGATAGATATCTCGACACAGTTCGAGACATAGGAGAGTCCTCCATACGGATGAAAAAGTATAGAAAGTTTTTTTTATTGTATGTATACCTATCTGTATATATAACTTTATTTTTTTTTCTCATGCAGAGAACAGCATCACAATATTTTGTCGAAACTTACTGTTTATTTGATTTTTATAGCCGATTGTTCTGTAAACTGACTGCATTGTTTTGAAAGTAATTGTTTTATATAGCAGCATTGTTCTGGACATGATTTATACTGGGCCATTTGACCTCCTATTACTTGTTTATATACCAAGGATATACATTATATGCCTCTGGCATATGAGGGCATATACATCTATACCCGTGGTGCATACAAAGTCTGTTATCTTGCCACCAGAACTTCTTCAAAACATTTTTGAATCCTCTCACGTATTTCGAGCCGCTGAACACGAATCCGAAATCTCAAAGTGGCGCTCTCCCTTCGTTTTGTAGTTATGGCCCTTCAAAGGTCAGAAAATAGTTATTTGCTTTACTGGGCAACTAAGTAGTAGTATTGACTGCCTCGCTGATAGTTCATAGCCGAGCTAAGGCAGTCAATCTACTTTGCTGCCGAGTTGAACATATAATTTTTTCTCCAATTGTTTTTAACGATATTGTATTTGCAAATTATTAGAATTCTCACCATCTTCCTGTGTATTCTGTATTCATGAATTGAAACAAAATTTGATAGAAATCGCAAGTGTTGGAATGGTTGGTTGCAATAAGTGTTCATAGTAATTATAGTTTGGCAACTCATGAAATTTCTGTCGGTTTCGTGGAAAAAGATCGGTATATTTATATTATGGACAGTGATAGCGACTTAGAAGTACTTATGATCCTCCAAACACAAATCAATCATCTAAGTATAACTTTTGCTTCTGAGGCAAGGAAGACCTTACATTTTTTCTCCCTTTTTTTTGCACCAGAGAACGATTGGGATGCAGACGATTTCTGCCATCACATCACCTTTAAACCTCATCTATGTGGAAGAGCAACTCTGTTGAACATCGCCTCCCACTTTTCATCCATTAATATTCATGTATTTATTGAAGAAAAATAAAGACACATTATTATTATTATTATACCATTTTCCACTTTTCAACCATATTACAATCATTTTTCAGATCCAGAGTCGTGTTCAGTGAAACATTTTTGGAAAGGCTCGAGTGGCAAGATAACCGACTACCTAATATTTCATTTCATACTAATATAATATATATATATATATATATATATATATATATATAAATGGAATGATAACGGTATATAGACAAATCATATATATGGGGGCCAGACCGGGGGCAGGGCCGGTTCCACGGGGCATTCATTCTTTTTGTGTTGTTATTATTCAATCGGACCCTTCGGCGGTTTTCGGGGAGGTGTTGGGGATATATATATATATCATATACTCTTAGCAACGAATTGTCATTTCAGGTCTTTGGTCTCTGCCATTGTATGAAAGTGTATACTTTCCTGGTCTCACACCTGTTGCCAGGGGAACAACATTGGGATGATGACTTCCGAAATTTGCGTTACGCCCTCTGGTGAAAAGTTTAAATCTCAAAATATTCGCGCAAAGTGGTGCCTATTATTTCAAGTCTTGGTCAAAGTGGCGCTGCGATCTAATTTTGAAATATGATTAAAATCATTGGTAATGTAAATCAAGCACAATTAATGGTTATCGTTCACATAAAAAGTGGAAAAACACTTTAAGTCGCTCACAAAATTTTACACTTTAGGATTTTCAATCAACTTCAAAGTCCTGAAATTAATTAGCAAATATTTTTCAAAAAGGTAGAGATTAGTTCGAGTCTCCTTGAATGTAGCGCTGCGATCCCAATTTAAGATTCCAATAACGTTAAAATGCTAAATATATGTTTAGTATCTTCAGGGACAGTGCCGGCGATAAGGTGAACTTTATACCCGCACGGGTATAAAGTACACTATTTTATACTTGGTACCTGAGCAATGAAACCACAATAATGAACTATTATAAAGAGAAAGTAAAAAAGTTCTATCGGCTTATTATTTGATTTTATATCTCAGGGCTTTTCATTTTGAGGAAAGTATAAATTGTGCAACACTCCCTACATAGACCGGGCGGCTGTCTGCCTTTGGAAAAGAAAATACTTGAATCTAAAACAAATCATAAACTGCAAAAAAAATTACGCCCCGCGTGGTACTTCATGGCTAACCCAGAGTTTGTTCTTGATGGAACACACTGTATACTTCCGAAGAGTATGCCTCATAAATTTTCGTCACTTTCACGATGAGACTAATATATGTTGCAATTGACGTACTCGGAAAGGTTGGTTTTCATTAAACTTTTGTAAATCACCCTGTATCATTTGAAACAGTACATTACTTAACGAACGCAAATTATGGGTTTTACATGAAGCGCCATGCAGCGTGTTATTTTTTTTGCGGATTACGATTTGTTTTATCTTCTTCAATAACTTCCCTTTTCGAAGGCAGACTGTTGAAAATTGATCCAAAAAATCTGTTACTGCTGCCCAGTCTAAACACATCGTCTTTGCTCGCTAAGCAAAACATCACATTTTCGTATTATAACAAAATAATATTCAATTGACCCTCGATTGGATTTTTGAAATTATCAAATTTGGGATATTTCCTCGGAGATTCATATTGTCATATCTTGCCAAAAAAATCATTGTTGTGTGACTCAAGGCAGTTACAATATGGATATTTCAACATGTTAGCTGTTGAGAGGCACTATGTTCTCAGTTTTTCCATTGGAATAGAACAACAAAAATATTTCCTTCCGAGGATGACCATTGAACTTATTAAGATTTTTGCTAGAAAATAAAACTACATCTGTTTCAATACTCTATGGATATCCTACCTATCGGTGAACCTTCAGATAGTAATCTCTTTTGATTTTCCATGATAGCTTTCAAACGTTTCTGATATTCGGGTGATGCAAAAAAATTACAAAGGGTTTGACTTTCACTCGCTTTTATAATCTGTTTCAGTTTTTCTGGATGGACTGTGTATTGGGAAGCACTCCTTTTTATTGCCTTATCGATCAATTTTTCGAAGGAAGATAATGGAAAACTCGGTAAAGAGTTTTTTTTCTTGAGGGAGCCTCCATGTGAGGAGCTTCGGATATGTTTCTGTAATGACCTCAACGCATGAAGAGAGACCTGAAAATGTTTTCGATTTTTTGAATATTAGAGATGACATCCATACCTCAATAACTCACTGATGAATATGAATTGGAAAGGGTTTTCGCTAAGTTATACATCACAAAGAATTTTTAAAGAGTCTGAAAATTTTGACTGGTTGACAGGAGTTTTTGATAAATTTTTGTTTCAGATGAAAGAACGTCACATAATCAAGGAAGATGTGTATCTTTCACATCTAAATATTTCACGTCAAAATTGTCAGTCTTCAATCCAGTGTTTTTCCCTTCATGTGACCAAATTTCTGTAATGAATTCCATACTGAGAAATGTAAGTGTACTGAAAACAACAGTAAGTGGTATTTTACCGATATTCAATTTGATCTTAGACTAATAATGTTGTTTTTTCAGTTAGCTCACAAACAATCATCCTCATTAAACATACTGGAGTCATCAATCTTTCCTAAAATCTCGAGAAATTCAGTTCAACCTCTTCTTCTTGTTGAGCATCTGAATTATTCCACGTTTTCATCCGAGCGATATGGTACAAAATTCAGTAAATACTACAGTTCACTAGATGCAACGAAAACTAAAAATGCTCCCAGCTCACTAACAAGAATTTCCTACAAAACGAATCAAAAATTTCGCAGATTTTTCTGTCAGACTCCTTCAAAGAAGAGTGAACGAGATTTAAGACGGAGACAATTAGATAAAAAAGACCATACCAAAAAAGATGAAATTTGCATAGAAGACTGTATCACATCCAGAGAAGAAAAGTGCAAGAAGAAACACGTGCCAAAAAAGGGAGATATAAAGTTCACCGTCAATCTGAACAACATTATCAATGAAATGAATAGGAAGAAAAGTCTTGAGAAACAACATGAAATCAATAAAATAAATAATTTCATTTTCAAACCAATGACCTGCAAAAGCTGCTCTCAGAAAAGGAGAAGCGGCTCAAAAAAGTCCAGCCATGTCAATCATCAGAAACGAACAAATTCTTCATATTCAGTAACCAAGAAAAATCACCCAAGATATGAAAAAAAGCACGACAAATTCCAAAGACAATCATATGATGAAATAACGACATACAAGCCACGACTGGAGTTACTTGCACTGCTCAACGAATCTAAACATGGAAAAGGACCACTAATAGTGACAGACAAAAAAAGTTCCACCAATATGAGAAAAAATAGCACGGTTCCCCTATTCCTTCTGGTGAAATGCAATTCCAGTAGATCTAAAATAAATGACTTCACTAGGAATGTTAAGTACAAGGTCGGTACCAACGAAGCCTTTGTGAAAATTTATAGTGATGTTAAGAAAAGTGGTAAGAATTGGCCTCCCCTCGAAAATTACCATCGTTCCTTCTACAATCAAAAAGAAACTACGAGACAAATCGCAAATTTGGAAAATGATTTCATCAAACCGGCGAAATCGAAGGAGAAGAGGCTGCAACTGTACCAATCTAGAACTGGAATGAACAATCAAACTGCCAAACCACTACTAGCCAAAGCGATTTATGAAATGTTGAGGCCACTCATTGAACAAGAATATCTTCAGTATAAGGAAGTCAAAGAATGTAAGTTTATTTTATATATAATATTTTGTCATTTGATGTTTGTTTTTTTTTCAGCAATAGAGCGATTAGAGAGGAATTTACAATATCATTTCAATAGGAATAAGAATACTGGGTTTGAAAACCAGCTATATAAATCCTTGTCGAATATAAATCATTTGAGAACAGGTCAAAGCCAGCTAAACATACCGGATAAAAATAACAACGAAATCAATGATCCGAAAATGAATTTGGAGATCATAGACCCTTTTGATACCAACTTCAAGAAAAGAGATCCCAGTACAGACTGTACCATTTCGGATCCTTGTATAACGAAAGAGAATATTTCTGACCCCTTCGACTACGAAATAACGATAATTGCCAAGGATTGTGACAAAAACAAAAATAATGATAAATGCAAGGGTAAGAAGGAAGATCCTTGCAAAAAGAACGATTCGACCAAAAAAGAGGATCCTTGTGAAAAGGACGAGTCGAAAAAGAAGGAAGATCCTTGCAAAAAAAACGATTCGAAAAAGAAGGGGGATCCTTGCAAAAAGAATGATTCGAGAAAGAAAGAAGATCCTTGCAAGAAGAACGATACCAAAAAGAAGGAAGATCCTTGCAAAAAAAATGAAGATCCTTGCAAAAAGAATGATTCGAAAAAGAAAGAAGATCCTTGCGGAAACAAAGATTCTAAGAAGAATGGAGATGCGTGTAAAAAGAAAGAGGCATGCAAAAAAGAAGATCCTTGCAAGAAGCTAGATTCGAATAAGAAGCAAGACCCATGTAAGAAAAAAGATTGCAGTAAGACGGAAGATCAGTGCAAGAATAAAAAGCAAAAGAACTTGTTATGCGAGCAAACGAAAGATGTTTGTGGAGAAAAGAAAAAAGATCCTTGTATGAACGACCAGAAGAATGTTACTTGTGGAAAGAAAGAATCACCTCTCCCATGTAACAAAAACGATACCTCCATGTCCGCAAATGATGATGATTGTTTCAAGCCCGGAGCTAATTCCAGAAAAACACAAAAATTTGATTTTGACTGCTCCTGTGTGAAACCGAAAAGAAAAGCAGATGACTTCTCGGCCACATCTTCCAGTTGCAATATGAATAAAAAGCCGACCTGCAAAAGGTCTGATCAGAGTTGTAAAAGTGATAAACAGAATCCTTGTATGAATTTTATGGAGAAAAGTAAACTCAAACAGGATCCTTGTGGAAAATGTACCAAGCAGCAGGATGATCCATGTAAGAAGTTCAATGACGACAGAAAAAGCGATAGATGCGAGAAGAAAAAAGTGCAGGATGACTGTATGAGACCAAGTGAAGTAACTTGTCAGGCTGAGGAATCCATCAAGCCGAGGCCGTGTTGTGAGCAAGTCAGCATTTGCGAAGAGCCGAAACTGCCCGTGATAAGACCTAAATGCAAAGAAGAAACTCTCAAGAGTGAACGCTGCAAAAAAGAAGCGGAAAAGAAGCCAGGTCAATGTAAGCAAGTACCGATGCCCACGGACTGCCCAATGAAAATAGATGGGGAAGAGATAGCTCAACAGAGTAAGCTTATTATTATCAAGTTTCTGAAATGATTGATTTGAAATGTTCACCTTACAGGTCAAGAAGTTTCCTGCAGTCAGAAATCTTGTACCCAAAAAAGCATGGAACCTACAGAGCCTCCGAACTGTTGTAGAACTAGAGCTGAAGTTAGTTCCGGCAGAGAATGTTTGCCAACTTTTGAGGGTCAGCAGGTTGTGAGAGAAAGACCGGGTGAGTGAATCTCATTTACAGATACACGTGAAGTATTTCTGATTACGTGCGTACGGTCATTAAAACATACGCTTTTTTCGTTATGAAAATTTTTTAGCCGACAAACTATCGTTTTCATCAAAAAACGTAAAAGACTTACATGGTAGCTGTGGTAGGCATTATCAAAGTCTAAGAGGAAATGGATAAAATGTTCTCGTTCGGAGTAGTAGGTACTGTGAGAACGAGAACATTTTATCCATTTCCTCTTAGACTTTGATAATGCCTACCACAGCTGTAGGCGAAACGTCAGGAATAAAAACCTGTGGACCACGGCAAACAAATCCGGATAACACCCCAGAATCACAAACTATCCTTTTCGTCGACTACAGTTTGTAAATTGTCTGTCTACAGTTTGTTTGGTGTACAAAATCTTGAACAAATTATCACCTGCTGAGGCTACAGTCTCTGGCTACAGTCTATGATCGTAGAAAATGTGGCGGACACTTGTCTTCCATCAACTTTTTCAGTAGACTAATCATGGCTTGCTTTGGCCTGCAACTTGATTGGTATAGGGTCAAGAGGCCCCAATGGAGAGGGGACCAGAGAAAGGAAAAAAGAAGGAAGTTGACAAACGAAAGGAACCACCACCATACCTAGTGGACCCCACAAAAAAGAAAGAAAAAAACGGAAACAGACAAGAAAAAGGGGAAGAAAGAGAAACAAAACACCAAAAAAAGAATCAGATTCGCCACTTTTCCCAAACTTCAAGGTAAAAAAAACACAGGATTTTCAGGCATCTTAGTATAGGGTCATAGGATGAGTGAGAGCAGACATTTTTTCGCCATCAAATTTTTTTTAGCGGGCAAATAATCGCTCCATTGATTAGCATTGTGAGATCTTCCTTATGAGTAAAACTGAAATATTGAGCAGAAGTTCGATCTATGAACCAGAACGAATTAGACTATTGAAGTAACACAATAGACGTGTTTGGTATTGTCATCAGACCGATACCATATATTTTTTTATGTATTTATTTTATTTATTTATTCAATATACAGCTTCCAGACAGAACAGGGTTCCGGTATGAGGAAGTCAAAAAAAACACATCATAAAATTATGTACTATAAATAATAAATTGGAGTACGAAATTTATTTGATAATTTGGTGAACATCATTATGCAAGCAAATATTTTTTAAGTTCTTTCGAAAAAATATGAATGGATTTGGATGATTTTATTTTTTCTGGTAGTTCATTGAAAGTTATTAATGCTGATGAAATGGGATAAATTTTTTCTTTTATTGGAATGAATCATATTTGAATGAAAGTTATTTGATATTCTGGTATCGTGGCCATGTAAATCATAATTTTTTGACAGTTTTATATTACATTTCTGAAGATTTTTCGTCAATTTATATATATACTTAGATTTTTCATAATCAATTAGATGATCCAAAGTATATATATAAATAAATGAAGTATATATATAGCACAGGATATCTCAAAGATATCTTATTTGTATCCAAGTAATATCATAATATCTTAAGAAGTTTAAAAGGTATCCCAAAGATATCTCATTCATTCCATCTCCGAGAATGCATGCAGAGATATCTTAAAAATATACTTCACCAGACCAAATCTTCAACACAAGATTACTGATAGATGTTTTTAAGTGGAATGAATCAATCTCTCCCTCTCTCGATACGAAACTGTTTTTATTAATATAATGTACCTATATTGAACAAAATTTAAAAAAATATCAAAGTTATACTTATGTTTGAATGGAAAAAGAGAATCAGATAATCTTGTACCATTTATCGATTTGAAACGGGGCACTAATTTTGCGCCTAGCTTGATAGGAAATTCATAACCTAAAACCTAACCATCGTTTTGGTTTGCCGCGGGTGCTACTCTTTGGTAATCATCTGGAAAATTTCATTATAATATTCCGTGGACTGTAGCTTTTCTGTAAGTATGGAGTTGAAAATGAAGAGCAGTGCTTTGCAGAAATACTATATGCAGGCCAAAAAAACTCAAGTGAAAGCAACAGTGAATCTAGTTCTGATTCTCGGAACTTGGATCAGACTATTTCACCTCATAATAGTTAAATAAGTATGACGGTACTTTGGAAGAAAATGAATCAGACAGCGAATATATTAGTGATTTGAATCTGGAGGTTCCATCACGGCTCAAAAATTCGACAACAACACGGATAATCCTTATAAAATTATTTTGTTCTATTTGAAATATATGTATAATAAGATTATATAATGTTCAAATAATAATAATAATAATAATAATGATAATAAAATAATGATAATAATAAAAATAAGATTATATAATGTTCAAATTTTTAATGAAATCGTTTTGAGTGCATGATTAGTGTGTTTTATTGAAAAATCCATTAAATTTTTAGGTAATTTTATCAAAGAAGATAACGCAATAATATCTTTCAGATGTTATGGAAATATTTTTTTAAGATGTTAGGAAAAGATATCTTCAAGGTGTTAAGAAAATATATCTTTAAGAGGTCGTATTTTGTAAGATATGTAGAAGATATATAATATATATTCATTCATTTATTCAATATACAGCTTCCAGACAGAACAGGGTTCCGGTATGAGGAAGTCAAAAAACTACATCATAAAATTATGTACTATAAATAATAAATTGGAGTATATTTTTTAAGTTCTTTCGAAAAAATATGAATGGATTTGGATGATTTTATTTTTTCTGGTAGTTCATTGAAAGTTATTAATGCTGATGAAATGGGGTTATTTTTTCCTTTATTGGAATGAATCATATTTAAATGAAAGTTATTTAATGTCCTAGTATCGTGGCCATGTACATCATAATTTTTTGACAATTTTATATTACATTTCTGAAGATTTTTTGCTAATTTATATATACTTAGATTTTTCATAATCAATTAGATGATCCAAAGTCATATTGTCTGTTACTTTATATAAATCTGCAGAAGGAGTATCCCACGGTTTTCTGAATATAACCTTTATGGCTTGGTTCATTAAGCAATATATTATATTTTTTGTTTTTTAGAGCATGAAGACCAAACTGTAATGAGGTATCTGATATGAGAAACAATGAAGGCATTATATATTAGAATCTGAACGTTTTTGTTCAAAATGTGAATTCTTCTAATGGCCCCCAGGAATGGAACAATAGATTTCTTTATTTTTTTAATATGATTTTCAAAATTTAATTTTGTGTTAATTAATAAACCTAAATATTAATGATCAGGAAATTCAGCTATCAGTTCATCATCTATCTCCAAGTTTAATTTTATATTCTTTATGTTTTTTGTTTAAAAATCATAAAAACAGTTTTTTCCGAATTGACGGTTAGGTTAATGCTGGACGTCCATTTTTCAATAAGGTCAATATTATGTTTTGATGATTTTTCCAAAATGTTAATAACTTTCCCAAAGTGGAATAATGTTATATCATCTGCAAAAGAAAAGTGCGTTCCATATAAATTGAGTCTTTTAATATAGTCAATATAGATAAAAAAAGAATTGGAGCCCAACCTGAGCTTTGAGGGACGCCAATTTTAGAAAGTTTCTCGTTACTTTCATATTTGTTGATTTGTACGTACTGTTTGCGATTTTGAAAATAGTTTTGGAATAAATTGAATGCATGGCCTCTTATACCATAACTATATAATATATCCATTAAAATATTATGGTCAACAGTGTCAAAGGCTTTTTTCATATCAAAAAATGTTGTTACTACATAATCACTATCATCTAATCTTTCATATGTATATCTTATATCTTTAAGACATCATACATGCCTTGGATGAGATAACTGTAAGATTCCTCTAAGATGTCTTAGTGCTATCTAGGATCGAACACGTCTGAATTGTTCGACTGCCAAATCTGGATGAACAGAAAGACAGCTTTCAGCTAATCCGAGATCTTATACCCGAACTCATCTAACGGTGATAACTTTCTGCAGAGATCAAGCAAGTATCTTGCCAACAACTCCTGGAAGAACAAGAGAAGGCGGCTGCTCGCAACAAACCTCCGCCGTGTCCCCCACCACCAGCACCGTCAACAATCAAGAAGGAAAAATCGAAATGCACTCCTCCGAGCAAAACGGACCTTCGCCATTGCAAACAAACCACGAAGAAGGAAAAAGAGTACGTCCCCGAGCAAGCACCACCTGCGAAGGTACCGGTGGAACATCGACCACGTGTTGAAACGAAGCCTTTGCCGCAAGCGAGGGAACCGCGACAGGTTCCCAAAGATACTTGGGTGCCGGTCAAAATTAAAGGTGGGTGCATTATACAGACGTGGAATAGGCGTTACTTTCCGCGTGGCTGTCAATAAGCCGTCAAACCCGTGAATCCTGTGAGATTTAAAATGCAATTATTAATTGCTCCTTCCAATTGTTATTATTTATATTATTTATTGAGTAACTGATCCCAAGAAGCTAATGCTTATACAGGGATATACATATAGGACAACATTAACAACATACAAACACAGAATAAATTAAACCGTTGGATCATAACATCAAAATGACGAAAAAGGAATTTTATATACTTGGGAAATTCTATTCTATTGTCTCGAGAAATATTTTGTTGATTTTGATTTGAATCCATTTATATTTTTAATTCCTTCCAAGTTTTTTGGCAAGATATTATAAGTGAGAACTCCTGAGTAAAGTAGAGATTTTCTACCAAAATTGCTTCTGATTTTAATCAAATCGAAACAGGCGCGTATACAAGGGGGTAATTACCCCCCTTCCCCCATGATCAGTAAGTCACATAACATATTACAATATATATAAAAAAATATAGGGAGATATCAAAAACTATAATATAATGAATGAAAAATCAATCACGATTTTATTTCACCTATACTCCCTGTAACCCTGTAAGATCGCAGAATCCAGTAATTAAATTCAAAATTATTATCAAAATTATAGAATATCTCAGGAGATTATATAGTCTATGGTATTTCGGGAGAAATTGATGAACCTAAATTCAAATTTATTATTTGATTTTTCTGTTGCTTTATCTTGTGTTCAATGAGTATATACTTTTCATTCTACTTATATTGATATGTAGTATGATAAATACATGAACGAATATCATTATAACGGTTTATTTTTACTTACGTTGACAAGGCAAATGTTATAGTTATCTCTAAAGTCTAAAGTTTATTTCTATCGAGAATTATTGTTTTCTCTACTTTTCAATTTTATTTATGAAAAAAATTAAGATTAAACTAATTTGACGTTTTTATTCCACAGTTTCCTGATAATTAAAGTCATTGTGAAAGGTAGGTTTGTAAAAAGGCCAATATGCATTTCTGTTTTGATAAAATGGTGGAAACGCATAATTTTCTCAGTGATTACCCCCCTTATGAACTTAAGCTGTATACGCGCTTGAATCGAAATCATTCAACTGTCTTGTATTATAGTTATGAATACTCGAATTTGGAGTAAATTTTAGGCTCGAATGTTTATTGTTGGATGATGTCAAATGAATAAATTAACAGGTCTTCAATTTATATAGCTTTTCTAAATTGAGTAAATTCTTTGGTGTATACAAATTCACAGGGTGTTCACGATAACGCAATTTGTAAATACACTTAATTGCCTTATTCTGTAGTGTTTTTGAAGGTTGCAATAAAGAACTAGATGCTGTTCCCCAAACTGTGATCGAATACTATGATTTTGAATATATTAAACTGAAATAGATCATTTTTAAGTATTTTCCTTTTAATATAATTTCTTATTTTATATAGAATACCGATTACTGGAGATATACTTTTTCTCAGTATTTGGGTATGAATCGACCACGAAAGCAATCAATAGCAATATAGGTCAAAAAAATAAGGAGAACAATCTATAAATCAAATTAAAAATAAATCTGGCACACTAATAACATCTAACAAGGATATATGCAATGAATTTGCCAACTTTTTCACTGAAATTGGATTGACTTTATCAAAAAAAATTCAAAACCAAACCAATGATGTCATCACTTTGTAATAAAACCATGTTTTTAAAACCAGTTTCTGAAGAAATAATTCATGAAATTATAATATCACTCAAATCCAACACTGCTCCTGGCGAAGATCAAATAACTTCGAAAGAGTTGAAAGATATTGTTGATCTAATTAGCCTACCCCTATCACTGATTATTAATAAATGTATTGAAGAAGGTGTTTCTCCAAATTATCTCAAAAGAACCATATTGAAACCAATTTATAAGGGAGGAGAGAGGAATAATATTTCTAACTATCGTCCAATAGCTCTTCTGAATGTTTTTCCAAAATTTTTGCGAAAGTACTGAAAGAACAACTGGTTAATTTCATCAAAGATAATTTTGGCTTCGATAAATTTCAATATGCTTTCATATCAAATTCAAATACCCAATCCGCAGTAACTGATTTCATGCATGACATTTTCGAAACTTTAGACGAAAGTAAATATGGCGTCGCCATTTTTTAGACATAAAAAAAGCATTTGATACAGTTAATCATAGGTTTTTTCTCTTTTCTTTGTTTTTTTTTTTTTTTTCTCATATTCTCATATATAATTATATAAAAATCTAATTTAATGTTCCCTCACAACAAGTGCACAACTTCGTGAGGTTCAATTATTTATTCACATATTGTTATGTTTCTTTGCATTGTTATTAATATTTATTGTGAATAAATTGTTATTATTATTATTATTATACAATATTGCTGGAAATTTTGCATACTTCAGGAATAAGAGGTCACTCTTATAAACTTTTTGAAAATTATTTTGAAAATCGTATTCAATATGTTGTTATTGATGGAAATCGGAGTATTGAAAAACAATCCACTATGGGAGTTCCCCAAGGTTCAGTACTGGACCCAATTTTTATTTAATTTAGGTAAAATTGATAGGCAAACATTTTTCTTCTGCAGATAATACTGTGATTTATTATTCCATCAAGAATACAATACTATTGGAAAATATTATTGAAAAATATATTCAATTGTATGAAAAATGGATGGATGAAATGAATCTGACTATTAATACAGAAAAAACTGTATACATGATTTTCAAACGAAAAAATATGGACCAAATAAAATTAAAAATAATGATGAAGAATAGAATTATAAAACAAGTTGAAGAACACAAATATTCAGGCCCGATGATTGATGAAAATTTGAATTTTGATTGTCATGTGGATAAAATTAAGAAACAATTATTCCTTTAATTGGAGCAATAAGAAGAACTGATTTTTTAGATAATCAAATTCAAAACCTCATTCATAATGCCCATATTGTCTCACATATTAGATATTCAATAACAGTATGGGCATCTTGTAGTAGAAACCAAAAAGAGATCATTTATCGTTTGATGAATAGGCAAAATTCCATAACTATAATATCAGAAATGCCAATAATTTCCACTTAAATAACATTCATTCGAATAAAGGCAAGAACAATCCTATATCTAGTTGTATAGAAACCTACAATAATCTTTCACACGATTTTCGTTTATTTTGAAATATTTGAACTTAATTATATACAGTGTATTATCTTTCTTATACCAGAACTTGTTCTTTTCGGAAGATTTGTTTTGTCAATAAATAAATAAATATAGGTGGTCGTAGAAAAAATAGTGTACATTACTTGTGTGAAAGTGATTTTTCACACTCGTGTGAAAAATGTTACTTTCCGCACTAGTAATGTAATATACAATTACCCAACAAGTGCGGAAAATGATACTTTTCCGCACGTGATTGCAGATGGCCGTACAACTCATTTTTCCCTCTTCCATTTTGTCTCGGCCTATTTAATTTTTGTGGCCTCTTTTTTTTTTAACCATGATATGATGTTCAATAATCACAATGCTTCGAAACTAAGAGACGAAACTGGTTTTTTAGGCAGAAATGCGAAAGCTAAGGACCACTTGCGTGATACTCGATCTGCACCATGCACTAAAGTCGAGAAACCATCGGAGTCGACTGCCCCCCCGAAGATGAGTTATGACCAACAAAATGAAGAATGTTCGAAGAAGGGATTTCTAGAAAGCTGTAAAGGTATCGTTTCCAGTGTGTATAGGGTGTTATGTCCCGGCAAGAACAAGAAATCTGGAGGAAAAAAGGCGGCATCACTCGGTTTGATAAGATCATTATCTCTACCTGAGATCAAAGGTAATAATAAAATGAAAAGTTTCACTTGTATATAGCTTGAATGGTTTTCGGGGATATTTTCAATTAGCGAAATTTCCTGATAAACAGCAACTGAAGAAAATGTCCTGAATTTCAATATTCTTCTATTTTCGTTGTTTCAGGTTTAGGTTTGAGTGGTGGTACTCTATCAGGATCATCAGGGAACAATTATCGCAAGAAGAAACCCGGTACAATGTGTTTTGCACATTACAAAACGAAAGACAAGTACCCTTGGAGAAACACAAACAGATGGAGTTTGCGCAATGAGCGATTTTTTTCGAAAAATCACAAAAAATCCGATCCCTGCGATACGAAAAAAGAAGAAGACGCCGTACCAGAATCGAATAAATTGAACTGCATTTGTTACGAGGAAATGAAAAAAATGAAAGATTCGAAAACTCAATCTGGGAAAAAGGACAAATGTGGCGAAAAATCCGGTTCGGAACAACAAAAAGAATCCACGAAGCGCTTGAATTTCAAACTGACAGATCATTCGAAAATCTGCCAGACAGCTAGTAGAAACAAAGCCAGTTCTAAAAACAAGAAATGTGATCCAGAGCCTAATCAAGATATGAGTTTGTTTAACCAGTGTGGAGAACTTACTAAACAAATGAAAAGTGGGAGTACTATAGTTGGTGAGTAGTGAGGTAATGTTTATTGATCCAAGAAACATGTAATGTTTATAGAGGAACAATTAGAAAAAATACATGAATAATATCATCAGTCAGTTGTACCAACACATTTTTGTAGAATATGTTAAGTAACCTTGAAACCGAGTTTTTTGTCAAAATTGTGAAAAGTATGATGGCATTCCAAGTTACATCGATTCTTTTTTCATGAATGAAACTACTGAAACGGAAGTTATGGATATTATATCCAGTTTAAAAACTAATAAATCACCCGCTATTGATGGTATAACATCAGAGATATTGAAAACCATTAGTGTTATAGTAGCAAAACCACTTATGCACTTATTCAATACAATTATAGATACTGGTCAATACCCCGATGCATTCAAAACAGGATTGATAATCCCATTGTACAAAGCAGGAGATATTGATGAATTACAAAATTATCGTCCAATATCATTGATTTCAACATTAGCAAAAGTTTTTGAAATAATATTGAAAATCAGAATTGATGAATATCTGGAAAAAAAATAATATTCTTTCTGAAAACCAGATTGGATTTCGCAGCAACGTCTCATTATGCCATCTCACAACTCAAATTCATGAAGCCATAGAAGAAAAATCCCCGATTGTTTGTTTATTTCTAGATGAAGCTTTCAATTCAGTGAGTCATGAGTTATTACTACAAAAATTAGAAAAAATTTCGTGGATTGGGTTATAAATTGATAAAGAGTTATCTAGAAAATCGAAAACTATGTGTCAAGATAGGTGACTATATTAGTTCAGAAAAAAAAATTCAATTATGGAGTTCCACAAGGAACAGTTCTAGGTCCTGTGTTATCTAACATATTCCTGAATGACATTTTTTATGTGAAAGCAAGAGGTTCCATACACAGTTTTGCAGATGATACTGTTATAATCTATAAATCAAATACATGGCAATCTCTCAAAATACTCCTACAAAATGACTTTGAAAATATAAAAAATTGGTTCGACAATAACTTATTGACTCTCGATTTCGAGAAATCACATTATCTCCCCTTTTCTTCTTATAGAAATGATCTACCTTATCTTGGACCTATTAAAATAAATGACTCATATATAAAAGAAGTCGACCATATCAAATATTTAGGCATCATGATAGACAGACATTTGAAATGGAATTTCCAAATTGATTATAATATGTTCTGATAGCCATAATCATCTAACTAGACAGTTAAATAATTTGAAAACCATACAAATAAAAAGCGATTTTGGAAAAACGTCGTTATACTTTTCTGGAATAAAAATTTATAACAGTCTACCTACACACATAAAAAATATCAATTCTGTTGCGAAATTCAAAATAGAGATCAAAAGATATTTCATAGCTATCAATAATAATGACCAATTATCCACAAAATTATTTTTATAACGTTTCGATAATGCCTGATTCAAATGATTCATTTATACTATTTTATACCCATCCTTTCGTTTATATATGTATATGCAACTGACATAATACTTTATTTCATTTGTTTCCTAGTTCGTTCATATATATATATATATATATGTATTTTTATGCCTTTTTTTTAACTCCCTGTATAAACATGTATGTTTCTTGGGATCATTAAAGTTATTATATTGATTATCTAATGCCATAATTCAAATTTCTTCATAATATTCTCAGTAAAATACACATGGATATGATTAATTTTTTTTTATTTCAATCTCAAATAAATTATGGTATACCGTCATGGGGGGGAGTTAATCAGAATTATCTAAAAAATTTGGAAAATTTACAAAAGTGGTTCTTAAAAATCATGTATGGTAAAAATATTCGATATTCCTCCCATAAATTATTTTGTGAATGTGAAAAAATGGATATCAGACAATTATTTTGTCTTAATATAATAACTTACATATTTTCTCATAAAAACTGCTGTAGTAGTAAGTATAATAAACATTTATATAATACACGAAAAAAAACAAAATTACTGCTAAAAATAAAATTTCCAAAGCCAAATCACAAAAAAACTTTTTATATTTACCATCATTTATTTACGATAAATTACCAAATTCGATCAAAGTCACAAAGTCAAAATATTCTCATAAGAAACTGGTGAAAAAATGGATTCTTGAAACTCCCAGATTATTTTTCCAGAATCTTATAGAATTGAAATTTTCCATGTGACTGCCAGTGTGCTGATTATACTGTCATTTTCATTTATTGTTCAAATGTTATTATATTATTGAATCATTTATTTTTAATCCATAATAATTATTCAATAAAATATCTAATCCTTACAACAAGTGCAATAACTTCGTAAGGTGTAAATATTTATTCACATATTATTTATTTTAAAATCGTAATATTGAGATTTATTGTGAATAAATTGTTATTATTATTATTATATTCCGGATTTAGAAATGACGTATGAAAAATCTCAACTAAAATTCTATTCAACTTTTACATAAGATTGAATGGTTTGATAGGTGAAATTAATTGCATAGAAATTCTAGTTTCCGATTTTTATGATTGATTTTTCCTTTTTATTCTTCAATTTATACCCTGTTCCACACTGTGAAGCATCATGGAATAAAGCTGTTATTATTATTATTATTATTATTATTATAACCCTCTATTTCATTGCGTTCCCATTTGGGAACTTTATGTTCAAAGGTATTGAAAAATATCAAATACACAGTTTTCGAAGCCCATACGCACATAATTCCCAAGAGGGAACACTACTTCTCAGCTTCCGCTATTGTAACATATGTGGCGCTGTTACAGAATGTCATAATTTCATTCAAAATCGGGACAGACGGTTGATTCTTATTTATGCGTACACAGCGTTTTATGTGATGACTATAAGAAAACAATTATTGTGAATAATAGCTCACAAAAAATATAAACCTAACAGGAATACATCACGTGAGTTGCACATTTCATAAAATTTGGATATTTTATTCAATGAATTTACTTTTTCCTGCTTTAGATGTTTGTTCCTGTATGGGAACAAGGTGCGCACTGGCTATAATGGAACCAATAAGTACAAAGTCTTTCTATGGTAAACCCAATGGAAAAAAATGCATCAGAAATATACCAAGCGATAGCGAAGATAGTTGGTTGGATGATGATGGAGAAGAAGTTCAGTTGAATGTTCAGAATAGAGATACTGTTTTTCGCATATCTACGGAAGATGATTATAATGGTGATAATGGCAATTTCTTCGAAGTCTACGAAAACGTGGAAGAACGGGAAACTGACGATGATATTCCGTTATCCCATTTTGTGAATGAAGGTACAGTGAGATCCGCATCTGTTCCAAAGCAATCCAAAAGGAAGGAATTGAATTGGCACATGGAAGATACTCGAACAAACTATGATGACGTCAATTTTCTGGGAGATTCCACTTTGCCTGAAGAAGTTTTACGTCTTTCCACCCCATATTCTATATTCAAGTATTTTTTCACTGACGAATTCTTAGCCACAATTGCAGAAATGACATCTTTATATTCAACTCAGCAAAGACCTGGTCGCCCATTTTCTACCTCAATTGTTGAAGTGCAGCATTTTCTAGGAATTCTGTTATGGATGTCTATTATCAAACAGAGTAGTACGCGAAGGTATTGGTCAAGTGAAACAAGAATTTCTCAAGTGGCCGATGTTATGCCTGTGAATCGATTTGAGGAAATGAAAAGATTCCTTCATTTCAATAATAACAATGAAATGAACGCAAATATAGAAAAAATTATGCCAGTTATTGAACAAGTCCGGCGAGTTTGTAATACTATTCCCAAGGAAGAAAACCTATCTGTTGATGAACAAATTGTTCCCTTCAAGGGGCGCATTGCAATAAAAACGTACAACCCCAAAAAGCCTCACAAGTGGGGATACAAACTATGGGTACTCTCGGGAGTGAGCGGTTTTTCATACGATTTCGAACTTTTTACCGGAAAGGTTGATGCCGAGAGAAATGAAGTAGATTTTGGAGCTGCAAGTAATGTTGTGGTGAGAATGTGCAGAAGTATACCTGAAAAAATGCATCACAAGGTTTATTTTGATAACTATTTCACAAGTATACCCCTGATGTCATATTTGGCACAAAAAGGTATTGATTGTGTTGGAACAGTCAGAGTCAACAGATTATTGGGTTGTAAATTTCCTCATGAAAAAGAATATAAAAAAAAAGGAAGAGGCCATTATGTACAGAAAATTACCACCCATGATAATGTGCGGGTGAATGCTATTCAGTGGTTTGACAATAAATTGGTTACTTTACTGTCTACATTTGGAGGAAGTCAACCAATACACAATGTCAAACGCTTTTTCAGAACCCAGCAGGAGGTGAAAGACATAAACTGCCCAGATATTGTCAAAATTTACAATAAACATATGGGGGGAGTTGACCTGTTGGATTCACTTCTTGGCCTTTACAGAATAAATGTCCGTAGTAAAAAATGGTATCACAGACTTTTTTTCCATATGATTGATGTAGTGATATGCAACTCTTGGTTGTTATCTCGTAGAATAGCAAAATATCGCGGAGATTCCCACACCTGTTCATTGTGGGAATTCAGGATGAATCTAGCTAAGACATTGTGTGGTATAGGTACTACATTACAAAGAAAAAGGGGTCGGCCGATACAGAATGAAATTGATGAGGAACCTGAAGCCAAAAGAAGGTGTAAAGAGCCTCTTCCAACAGTTGATGTTCAGAAGGATTCATTCGAGCACTGGCCACAACATTCGCAAGACCGACAGAGATGTAAATTGGAGGGTTGTGTAGGAAAAAGTAGAGTATATTGTGAGAAATGTAAGGTACATGTGTTTTTATGACAAAAAAAATTGTTTTGTAGTTTTTCATCGTTAAATAAATACAGTGAGAAAAATTAATTTTATTCACCAGAGATACCCTACTACATGAAGTTCCCATATGGGAACGTGTACAAAAAATCGAAAAACAAAAAAAATACTCAAGCAGGATTTTTTCAAATATTTTTCCTGTCATTTCCAATCGTATTTCTCCTTGGAAATATTTTTCAGAACACTGTAAAAAATGTTATGCAATAGAGGGATAAATATGATGTAATTTTTAATGACAGTAACATGATTTGATATCTGACTAAAACAATTTTGAATTTTTTCATTAAGGTTTCATTTTCCATTTGACGAGCATGTATTTTTTTGGTAAAATAATTCGTTTTAATTATTATATTTTGGAAAAATAAAATTGCCGGTTATGACACGATCCTCGATAAATACTTCTGAAAACAGAAATATTTTCATCTAAGCAATCTCTCTATTTCTTATTTATAGGTGGTTTTCTGGGTTTCTAACCGACCAAAATCTGAAAAAATCAAGAATTGATATTGGAATTTATAGAAAAGAATTATAAGAGAAGTTGCTGACTAATTGAACGTGTTCTATTCAAAAGAAACTGTTTTTGAATTAAAACAGAAACTTTTCGGGTAGATAAAGTCTACTCTTCTACACTTGTATAGATTTCAGATTGTGGTAGACTAGAAACCCGGAAAACCACGAGGGAAGGATTCATCCACCACTAAATTATGTATTTCAATCCATTTTTCAATTTCCCTAGAGATTGTCGAATCAGATAAAGCCAAAAGCGGAGCCCCGTGTGCCGAAGATAAAAAAAAAGCTGATCACAAGCAGCCCTGTCTGAACGAGAAAAAAGCTGGGAATGAAGCGAAAGGAAAAGAAGATCAGACTGAGAAAAAACAAGAACAAAAAAAGTCGTGCCTTGACAAAATAAAGTCCAACACTGACGAAACGCTGAAAAAGCAGGACCAGAAAAGGGTCTGCACGGGAAACATGAAGTCCAACACCGAAGAAGGACCAAAGAAACAAGAACAGAAGCAATCCTGCTTGGATAAAATAAAGCATAAAACTGAAGTGAACGCGAAGGATGGTGACAAAGAAATGAAAAACTCCTGTCTCAGTAAATTGAAGGCCGCTACTGAGACTGGACAGAAAAAGGGATTGTGTCAACAGCAGAAGGCATCATCGGTGGTTGATCGCCAGTCCAAGAAGAAACGTTAGTATGATCTGTTATTTTTTTCCGATTGTTTCCTTCAATGCGAAAAACTTATGAAAAAGTTGAAGTCTAGACAGCTAAAAAAACAGAATTACAACGAAAATGATACACTTCTACTTTCAACCAATAAGATGGCTCAATTTTGACTAGTTACCATGGCACCTAAAAATTTTACGGGACTTTTTTCGAGGCGCAACGATATTTAAGTGGAAATTTTTTGACAGTTCAGAAAATAAACATATGATCTACAACCCTTAATGATCTAGATATACCTGTGAATAATGCGAAATTTCTATAAGAATCAACATTATCATTTATTATTCGCAATAAAGTTTAATTAAAGAGAAAACACAAATTATTAAATTATTATGCATTAACTATTTTTATCTCAAAAAACATAGGATTCTACCCCATCCTCTCTTCTCAATGGCGAATAGGAAGGTGACGAATTAATTGAATGTCTTTGTTTTAAGACATGAATTCAATATTTTGAAACAATTTCGTAACAAATCTCTTTAAGGCAAGAGTCCATATTTACTTGACATCTACAGCAAACTTTCTTGGATTTTCGTAAACAAACCATTCGACACTAACGCTTCCTGGTCGCCATCTTCCGTTAAATTTGTTAAATATATTAAATTTGGATGACATACTTGCACTCGACTCAACTCTTTGAATCATTTACATACATTATCCTTTTCGAAGCATTCCATTTTTCACAAATTTTTCACAAATATTGCTGGTTTACAGAAACTCAATGTAGTTTACCAATATAAACGTCACCTAGCAAAAGCATAGCTGCCTATTTATCACGGTACCTTCTGCATCAAACTATGTTGATTTTATATATTTTTACATTAGAAGTGTTATGGATTACCTCAGTATAACTACTGCTCTTCGGGCTTGAAGGCCGTCGACTTTGGAATTTCTTCCTGACGTTTCGCTAGCGCGAGTGGCCAGCTTCTTCAGAGGCTTATTCATCTTCGATGACTAAACAGTTCGATTTCTCAAGGCGTATTTATATTGATGCAGGTAGTCTGGAGTGTTAATTACTTCTGTCGGGTTCGGGGAATAATCATCATTATTAGTTGCCGCACTACCTGCTGTGATTTCATTAGTTATTCTTGATTTCTTTAGAATCGGATTCCAAATTCTGTTTAGAGTCAACGTTTCTTCCTTTCTGTTAAAATTGTCCGCATGTTTTTGGATCTCTATTGCCTCCCGTACCAGTCGGCTATGGTAACCCTGGTTGGGGGCAATCAGTGTTGCATTTTCGAACAGAATCTTGTGGTCGCCCTCGCTCAATGCGTGTTCCGCCACCGCCGATTTGTCGGTTTGCCCCAGCCTGCAGTTCCTTTGATGCTCTTTGAGCCTTGTACCCATGGATCTTTTCGTGGTACCGATGTAAACCTTCCCACAGGTGCACGGTATGCGATAAACCCCTGCCGCTGACAGTGGGTCTCTTTTGTCTTTAACCGACCTGAGGCTTTGCTGGATCTTCTTGGTCGGCTTGAAAACTGTTTTTATGTTATATTTCCCCAAGAGTTTTCCAATTCTGTCAGTGACCCTCGGGATATATGGCAGATATGCATTCGCAACTACCTGAGAGTCATCCCTGTTATGAACCGTGGGACTCTTCGGTTTCAACAGGGCCATGAAACCGAAGAGTCCCACGGTTCATAACAGGGATGACTCTCAGGTAGTTGCGAATGCATATCTGCCATATATCCCGAGGGTCACTGACAGAATTGGAAAACTCTTGGGGAAATATAACATAAAAACAGTTTTCAAGCCGACCAAGAAGATCCAGCAAAGCCTCAGGTCGGTTAAAGACAAAAGAGACCCACTGTCAGCGGCAGGGGTTTATCGCATACCGTGCACCTGTGGGAAGGTTTACATCGGTACCACGAAAAGATCCATGGGTACAAGGCTCAAAGAGCATCAAAGGAACTGCAGGCTGGGGCAAACCGACAAATCGGCGGTGGCGGAACACGCATTGAGCGAGGGCGACCACAAGATTCTGTTCGAAAATGCAACACTGATTGCCCCCAACCAGGGTTACCATAGCCGACTGGTACGGGAGGCAATAGAGATCCAAAAACATGCGGACAATTTTAACAGAAAGGAAGAAACGTTGACTCTAAACAGAATTTGGAATCCGATTCTAAAGAAATCAAGAATAACTAATGAAATCACAGCAGGTAGTGCGGCAACTAATAATGATGATTATTCCCCGAACCCGACAGAAGTAATTAACACTCCAGACTACCTGCATCAATATAAATACGCCTTGAGAAATCGAACTGTTTAGTCATCGGAGATGAATAAGCCTCTGAAGAAGCTGGCCACTCGCGCTAGCGAAACGTCAGGAAGAAATTCCAAAGTACGACGGCCTTCAAGCCCGAAGAGCAGTAGTTATACTAATAACCTCGGCCGCGAAAGCCTCAACCATTTTGTCATGGATTACCTCATCAAAAAATACATTCCTACCACCTTTAGTTACTAAAAATTACCGAAGGGCGATAGACTGGGCTGGTACCCATCCGAGTTTTAACATTTTTTGGTTCTACTAAATTTGGTGATATTTTTTATTTAACGAAATATGGTGAATATAGTTATATGATTTTTTTAAACTAGTAATCATTGAGCTTTCTGTCAGAATCGGTTAGAGAAAAATGACAAATCAACATATGTCATAAACAGCAATACCCTGACCAACTTGACAATCAGAAAAGTCAATTTAAAAAGTCATGTTGGATTAATAATTTTTTCCAAATCATGGTAATTTTCTCACCGAACACCAGGCAAGCTTGAATTATTATTGGAAATCCTCTTTCAAGCACGAATATTTAAAAAAATATGTATATATTCGTAAACCCTAGAAAATATATATAATTTAGGATCTTGATATTATATGTGAAAATTTGCTTTCTTCTAGAAGTGATAATTTTAACAACTGATAGGTGACTGGTATGAATTAATATATAAGTGTCAAGTCCACTTGTTTTTTGAATTAGTACTAAAGATAGTTTATTGACGAGTATTTTGCAGAATTGATTGTCAGGAAATTTGATATCGTTTGTGAATTATGTAATACTTGTGAAAGAGACAAGCATTCATTTAGAATCTAGAAAATTTATGTGTGCCAATTAACTAGCCTACAATAATTGTACTTTCAATTATATGTTTATGTTGGAATTTCTCTCCATTCAGATAATGAAATTGTTTTATTTAAAGATTGATATTTTGTCCTCCGATCAATATACAGGTCAGAAAATTTCAGGAAATAATCTTGAAGGAATACCACTCGACCTAAAAATTTTCTCAGATAAATGTGCATTTTTTCACACTCAAACTATGTTATTTATGAGCAATACCGATGGTGCAACCAGCAACAGATAATCTCTCTTGCTATTGCTAAATATCGAAGTTTTCGTTGAAAAATGAAAATTCATCGATAACATTATGAGGTCGTGTGATATTACTTGCAATAATTAATTTTTTTCAGCTAATTCAGCCTTGAGACAGAAATACCCCTGGCAAAAATCAGAGGACAAAATGGATGCAGAGCTATGTCCCAACCAGAGCGACATTACAACTCAATCATCCAAATCAGGTAAACGTGACGATAAAAAAGATATTTGTTCAAAACTGAGCAAAGAGACAAGGGAGGATACAACAAAGAAAAGTCCATGTGATACCAAGAAAGAAGACGACAACAAAAAGAAAAAGTATGCCCTGGAAGTTGAGAAAGATCCTGCCTGCTTCAAAGGTCAAGGGAAGAAGGCAGAGAAAACTGATTCAGAGAAAAGCCAAGCAAGAGAAATCGATTGTGCCAAACTAGATGTCAAGAAATCAGGGAAAACTGACATATGTTCAGGAAGTAAAGAAGAGAGTGAAAAAGATAGTCGAAATGAGAAGAAAAAGAATCTTCTGACTGTTGAAAAAACCCCTTGTTGTTTCCAGGGCCAGGAAAAGAAAAAGCAACAAGACTCTGATTGTACAAAAAAGGATCAAGGACAATCAAATGATTCAGGAAAGAGTCACGCGAAGGAAAATTATTCTTCAGAATGCGAAAAGGAAGCCAAGAAAAAGGAGGAAAAAGATGACAAAAAGCAAAAAGGTGCGTTATGTAGTGACTCCAATAAGAAAAATGAAGATGAGAGAAACAAGCAAAAGGATTGTTCCAATACCCAAAAGTCCCACGACTGTGACAAACAGAAGAAAGATGCGGTATCTTCTGGCAATGAAACAGATTGTATAAAAGCTGGGAAGGGCAACATTTTGAATAAAGAAACTAGCGTTTGTCCTAAAAGAGAAGAAAAGACAGAAAAAAATGTTTGTGAGAAAGCGAGTAAGAAAAAGGATGACGCAGAGTGCTGCAATTATGACAAAGAGTGCAAAAAAGTTAGCTTGAAAAATTTGCTAGAGAACTACAACAAAAAGGTTGGGGAAATATTGCAAAAAAACAAAGAATCGTCGGAAAACCACAAAAAAACATGCGAGAGCAAGAGTCATAGTGACGTCGGTAAGAAAAAGGATGAAAACAAGAATGTTTGTAAGAGTAGTAAAAGTACAGGAGATTTATGTACTGAATTGAAGAAGAAGCAAAGTGGGGAGGATAAAACAAAAAAAGGAGATTGCAAGGATAGCGCGACACCTAAAAAAGCAGGTAAGAAAATGACGTTACACTATAACACACCATGATTGAGAAAAATATAAAAATCAAGGCGTTAATGTTGAGATTGATAAGTAAGTGATGATCAAATTTTGTACGAGTATCTGTCTATGTGAGATTTTCTCATATCACTCTTCGAATTCATTCGGCTTATGATATTTGTATTGAATATGTATGTTCGCATTGTTCTATTATGAAGAATATACGATTTCACAAGTCATCTACTGAATGAACATAAATTAACTCTAAATTTTGATAAATCTTCGTATATGTATATTTCCAATTTCAATAATAAATTGATATAATACACAGAAACAACTAAATTTTTAGGTTTATATAACGATGAGAGATTGTCATGGCGAAAACATATTGAAAGAATTAGAATGAAAATATCTCCTCTCTTTGGAATTTTCTACAAAATCAAAAACTACATATCTCTCACATTATTGAAAAATATATACTTCAGCCTAATCTATTCACAATTACATTATCTCATCTCCATTTGGTGGACAGCAAATAAATCTATTATCAAACCTTTGAAAACTTCACAAAACAATTAAATGTATTTATAAATTACCTTATCTAGAATCAACAATAAATTTATAAAAACCGCACAATTTATTGGACTTAGATTCTCTCCATAAACTCAAAATTAGCTGTTTCATCCATTCTGTTAAAAATAATAGAAAAAAGTCAGATATTATTCTCACTCAAATTGCTGATATCCATAATTACTCCACAATACGAACAAAATCACTAGCAACAAATAAAACACAATCAGAATTTGGAAAAAAGTCAATTTACCATGATGGCATCATAATATATAACTCAATTCCAGAAACAATTGAAGCATTTCGCTCAACAATGAAATTTAAGCACAAGTACAAACAATTTTTGATCAGCTGATGTACAATATATTTTGCATGTATTCAACAGTTATATGTTTTGTTGATTACCTTTATTGGTATTCATCAGTTTTGAAAGCCATTTCATTTTGACTGCTTACAAATATTTAATTTCGTTGAATGTATGGATTTTTTTCCTTTATACTTTAGAAAATTTCATTTATTGAGTATGTACTTGTGTAATTAAGTCCCTATTCATAAACATGTAATGTTTCTTGGGATAATAAAATTGAATATAATTCAAAAAAAGCAAACTACTATTCCACGTCTGTATAATGTACCAACCTTTAATTTTGACCGGCACCCAAGTATAATATTTTCCAATTCATGTGACTTTGATTAACATACTTCCTTTGGAAACAAAGCTGAAGACCGGATAGGCGAGATGAATTTGTCTTTCGAGAGGGACAACCGATGCATATCAAACTAGCTCACAGATATGTAACTTCCTCCAGATTGATTATATTCTCGTTTTCAGTGACTAATCTTCTCATTTTCGATAATTCTTTATTTTTTCGGATAATGCTAGGTAAAAAAACTGAAAACTTCACAGAAAATGGATCATCCACCACAAAAAAGACCATCAAACGAAACTTGTATTATTATTATCATAATGAAAGTTAAATCGAACAAGGGGTGATAGTAAGTATAATTCTGTGAATATTAGTCAGTATTCGTTGACAGAAAATCAGTCTGATATCAAAAATTATATTTTCCGTGTATAACAGATCACTAGGAAAGTTTATACTCTTCTTGCGAATAATTCTCAAAATCCACTTCTGTGTAATAGTCAATACTCCACCTAAGACAGCAACTTTTATTCGAATCACCAACTTCATAAGGTTTGTTCTAGCAACACATTTGACCGTTTGGAAATTGGTCTGAAGCAGTCAGAGGCATGCGCAAAATGAATTTCGCCCTCCAATATTCATCTTGCGCATGCCTCTGACTGCTTCAGACCAATTTCCAAACGGTCAAATGTGTTGCTAGAACAAACCTATAAGGGGCATGGCCCAGCTCTTCAGGTTGACTGACAGTCATTCGATATCTGAGGTTGAGCAACGCCGAGCGCGGTTAGTACTTGGATGGGTGACCATACAGGGAAATACCGTACAGCTGCAGCGAAATAGCATATCATGGCTCGCAGACAATATATCAATGAGCACAAGATATATTGAGGATATGCCGTCCTTCGGAGGGGACGTAAAGGCCGAGTCCATGGATGTTGGGCTCGTTAAAAATCCCTACCTCTGGTTGGAATACCAGAGGGTTCGGCAAAATTTCCGGTTGGGGGAAGTGTGCTCACCGGCGTCGGTGATTGGCCTTGGTAGCGGAAATAGGCCGACGTTAAATAAAGAATTAAAAAAAAACCTATAAACTTCCATGTCTTAGTCTACATTATATTTTATGGAGGTGTCTTAAAAATACTTCTCCAGTGATAATTCAAGTAGGTATTAATTTCCAGTAGTATTTTCAGCAGATTTCTCCCACAAATATGTTATTCGATTCCCCTTTTCACTGGAGGTATAAATATTTCAAACACGAATTATTTTCATGAAAACATTATTGATCTATTCCCAGCTCCTGTTGGAAAAAAAGATGCCATCAATCTCAGCGAAGCTCTGTTTGATGGAAACCAAGACGACGTTTTCATCTGCAAAGTGAAGAAACTCGGTAAATCAGAACAATTCATCTGTAACCCAAAAGGCAGCGAATGTGAAACTTCGAACGAACAAGAGAAAGGAGTGGTAAGAGTGCTGAAGTGCAAACTGACGAAGGATGATTGTGGTAGGGACGTTTTCGTCTGCAAAGAAATTAAACCCAAAACGGTTGAAGGTGAGGGCAAAGAAGATGAGCACCAGAAGATGAAAAAACTACTGAAACAGAGGAGTACGCCAGAACTGGCGAAGAAACACCTGTCCATCAGCAAAAAACTAGTTTGTACAGAAGGGATGCTGAGAGATGAGAACAACGAAGCTGCCAAAGAAAAAATCTGCAACATTCGCGAAGTGAGAGAAATAATAGAAGGCAAAGAAAACAAAAAGGAATCGTGTGAGACTTCCAATAAGAAAAGCCCATTCACTTACAAAGATTTGCTCAAGAAAAGTGAAGAACTGAGGAGGAAAGGTAACGCTGAATGTCTCAAGAGAGAAAAACAGGCGAAAGAAAAAGATTGCAAAGATAAATTGAAACCGCGGTGAAATTTTTGTGACGATCCATTTTGTGCTCCACACGGTTTTCTGTTTTCAATAAAAAGTATGGAATTTGATATCGCCCAACTTTAATATTCCAAAGAGTTTTCGTATTAGTCTCGCTGCAGAATCACTATACGTTAAATACATAGATAATCAAACTCAAATTTCTATATAAAATTATGAGTAGGCAAATGCATTGATAACAGGGTGCCAGTCGAAAAGTACCCGCAAATATTTTTATCAAAAATAAAGTTAATTGATTTTAAGTTGAATGAAATATCATTCACATCACAGCAATGCATGTAGAGAATTTAAAAAGCCATGGTTGCTGATGCAAACTCGGCCGCAACTACTTGGCAGCCAGGTGTAAACAGGTAATCCTTTGTTATACTTTAACATTCATGACGAATATTCATGTTTCCTATATCAAATTGAAGCTTATTTTTTTTTCAATATGATGATATACCGCTGCCTGTGAAGAAGTGGCCGCAAGTTGCTAGGTTGCTAGTCGTCAAAAACGCTAGGTATTGAAGATAAAGTGAAAGAGAGTCATCGTATTCGACTCATATTTCACTATGATGGAAATCTTTGAAATAAAAAATGTTATGTATGATTTTTGACAATGTTGACAATTCGATGTGGCTCAATGCCACTGAGTCCGATTTCATAAAGTTCAGTGCGGAAAATGATGGTTGGCTACTTTCAGATGGTTTCCTGAAACCAACGTGGTTCCAAGAAAGCTCAACTCCAAAAAAAGTTGAAAATGTGTTATTTGATTTCAATTACAAACTTTCAGACAATAAAGAAGAGTCTTATATTTGCGAAAATGATAGTGACAGCTGCGATGATAGAGAAAGCAACGAGGACTTTGAGTAAATAATAATTTTATATGAATTGTATTTATCATTAAATGAGATTTTCAATGTTTTCATTTCATTTCTTCATTTCAGAAACAATGTTGTGTTTTTTGTTTTTTACTAATATCTATTGCCTGAAGATAATTGGAACTCCAATAAAATAAAATATTTTTAAAAATGATTTTTTGTGATATTAATAAAATTTTATTTTTTATCAGTAATCTTTTTTCAACTTTATTCACAAACAAAATTTTTCATCTTGAAATGAACGTTTTGTTATTTTGTTCTTTTTTCAGAATGAAAATTTATTAATTATAATTTTGGAGTATCTGTAAAGTCGTATACTGTTTGCGCCGTGGAGAACTCCATAAATTGACGCATCCGTAATGGCTTCAAAACTAACACAGCTAGCACTCGCCTTCCTCGTCTAAAGAGTGGCGTTGCACGATGACTCTTTCACATTATCTTCAATAGTCTTAAACGACTAGCAACCCTCCCTTGCGGGGACTTTTTCACAGGCAGCGGTGTATCATCATACTGAAAGAAAAATAAGCTTCATTTTGCTATAGGAATCGTAAATATACGTCATGAACGTAAAAATATAACAAAGTGTTACCTGTTTACACCTGGCTGCCAAGTTATTGCGGTCGAGGGGGAATCAGCAACCATTTTTTGAATTTTTAACATGCATTGCTGTGATGTGAACGATATTCCATTCAACTACGAAGTGAATGATTTTTTGTGGAAAATTAATTAATATTATTTTAATTTATTTTTATTACTGGCACCCTGTTATCAATGTATTCGCCTACTCATGAATATAGGTATGTAGAAATGTGAGTTTGATTATCTACGTCATAAACGTTGTGATTCTGTAGTGGGATTTCGTACTATATGGTGGAGTTCCTACCACTTTACCCTAGTTCGTATCTATTTCACGTCATTAAGGGTGTACCCTCATTAAAAATCTTATAATCTGGAATATTTCTTTGTCACTTGCTTGTTGAGCTGAATGAATACAAAACATAAATATCTATCAAGTAATAGTTCTGGTTCAGAAGTGATTACTGCGCCTTTAAGGTGCAGTGAAACCGGCTGAAGGATGTTGCCTTGGTTGCCCATTTTCCTCATTTCTCAATCGGAAAGCTATTTTGGATGTTCTTCATTTCGCACAACTTCAAGTTGCATTGTTATTATTTTTTGAACACTATTCTCATCTGGTAGCCATAGTATATTACATACTGAGGCAGAAAGTGTATCATTTCTCCTGAGAGAAAAATATAGCTTATCTCGGCTTCCAGCCTCGATAGCTCACTGAGGCAGAAGACTGAGGTAAACTATCTTGAGAGACAAATTTTATCTTTTGCTGAGGGTTGTCTACTTCTTTATTCACAACCATTCGAAATAATTTCATGAAGAGATTGAGAAAAGAATATTTGTGAGATTAATTTATTTCAATTTGTGTTTCAAGGTAGGCATTGCACATAAACGAATTTCATGCCGCTTCCTCAAACGTGAACGTCATTTGGATAAGGTACCTACTGAAAAATTATATAGAGGCATTTTCGACAATGAAAATAGATAATGTGTACTAACTGTAATATCATGCCAAGAATAGCTCGTTTTTTGTAACTGTGCTGGTGTGTACACATCATTTTCCAACCTGAAACTAGGTAACAAGAGTCCCGTCGAAATTTATTTCATGAAATCTTTCACTTCATTTAAGTGAATTGGTTTATTTTTTTTCATTTTGTTGAAATCTACAAATTCATAAAAGATATACATACATGTAATATTCTTACCTACTATTTTCTCGCAACAAGTTTTTAACTTCGCTAGTAGAATTGAACCGTTTAATCACTTTTTTACAAATTGATGTATAAGCTTTTTTTATGAATTTTGAATGAACTTTATTATTATCAATATTATAATTATTATTGAACATTTTCGAATGAATGTAAATAGAATCTTTATTTCCTCAAATTATTTGGGTTTGGTCGTTTGACCTTGTAACACTTCTATCAAAGTGGTTTCTCATTCAAATTTCTAACATAATTTATGATATGTTAATGAACGATGGATGTGATATCATCAATTACAAAATTTTATAATTCCGAAATCAGCATTCATTGATTAAGCAAATATTTGACATTTTTACGATTGAAAATTCATTTCACCAAATTAAATGTTGCATGGTTTATCTGTAATTCTGACCTTCGTATACAGCTCGTTCTTTCAGAACAATATCTGAAAATGAAAACGGCTCCTCGAAAAATTATCCACATCTAACTAGAAATATTTGTTATTCAGATTGGAGATCAACTGGTGAGTTTCGATTCAATACTCTGATCACACTTGCTGTTCTAAAATATGTACTTGCTGGGTTGTGATTGGCCCCAGTTTGCTTATTGAAGGATCATCATTTTTTACTCTGAATATGTTATTGCGATTTTCCGATAATTACTATTTACCCAACCGTTTTGTTGTAGTTTTCCAGTGAATTTTTCAAGTCAATTTTTTGCACTCTGTCATAATTGGAAAATTTCGCGCGTAGAATTTATTTCGGGTTCTACTCATTTCCTAAGAAAATTTTCTGTTTTCTCATTTTTTTTGTGGTGCCATTTTGGTTTGGAGGGCAAACACCAGTTTAAACAAAGTGTTCGATTTGTTCTTCCCAACTATTCCACTACAATCTATTTCATTGTATGAAGAGTCCGCATCTTTCTTGTGTTTGTTACCATCGTGGGATTTTTCAACATTCGAAAAATCTTTATGTTTAACTTTTCCATTATTTATCTCATTGAAGTCAGTACATTTCGCAAATGTTCGTTTGTCGTTGTTGAGTAACTGATCCCAAGAAGTTAATGCTTATACAAGGATATACATATAGGAAAATATTTAAAAAATAAAATACAATCACAAAAAAACGAAACCGTGAGATCATAACCCCAATATGACGCAAAAAGAATTTCATGTAACCGGGAAAATCTATTTTTTATCGCTGTCTCAAGAAATATTTTATTTTTTCTTTCATTTATAATATTTTTTATTTCCTTTGAGTTATCAATACTTGACTTTGGAATACATTTCAGGGCCGAATTTTTGCTGTTGGATGATGTCAAATGAATAAATATACAGGTCTTCAACTTATATAACTATTCTAAATTCATTGATTTGTTTTGTTATAGAAATTCACAGTGGGTTCACGATGATGTTATTTGTAAAAATACACTTCATTGCTTTAGTCTGTATTTTTTTAAAGGTCGCAATGAAGAACTAGATGCTGTTCCCCAAATCTAATACTCTAATTTTGAATATATCAAACTGAGATAGATTATTTTCGTAGAATACAATTTCTTATTTTATATAGAATACCGATAACTGGATCATTCTCAAACATAATTTTGATGTCATCAGGTCCAATCACTGATCCTTGTGGTACACCACAGCCTATTTTTTACTGAGCTCTTACTGTTTCCCATATATACAAACTGTTTTCTTTTAAACAAATAATTTTGGAACCAGTTATGTACAATTTCTCTAATACCAAGGTTCCACGTTGTTCCAGCTTAGATTTGTAAGTCTCTTCGGAACATTTATTATCATTTTTACAATTTTGTACAATCAGTATCTTGTTACTTTTTCTTCCTCTGACCTTGGAAACACAGGTTACCTGCATCAGAAAAACGGCTTATGAAAGACTATTTGTCGAATGAAAGAAGTATAGCTTCACCTCAGTTATACCATCTGAGAGTCATTACGGTTATTCCTGTAACACCCTGTGTAATGCGGAAAATTATTTGGAATGGGTGCGAGCCTACTTGCGTAACGGCGTTCTCTTCTACGCCCTGTATAACACGGATAATGTATGTGTGTAACGAGGTCGAGCAATTTCTCTTTCTTCAATAATTGACCACTACACGACATGCTCTCAAAACAACAGTTTCTCTCGACAAATAAACTGACATCACGTGTTTTTGTACAACCGTACAAAGTCTTGAATCATTCCACCGCGAGCCAGCACTGTGACTAGCCCAGAAGTGGACTAGAGGGGGCACATATTACATGCGGAAGAAAATTATTTCTGGTAAGCCACGTAACCATCCATTTCCGGAGACTTAAAGAAATTTTGCTGTTCATGCAAACTGTCCTCAACTATCTCACAAAAAAGTTTTTAATCGATTTCCTACGTAGAGCTCGAGATGTTTAACAATTCATCTTCTTTAGTAATGTTTCACGAGGATTGCTGCAAATCGGCAACGTTTGGATTTAATACTGAAATATCAACGGCATTTTCAACAATGTGTAGTATTAAAACTACTGGAGAAACTTTTTGGATGAGTTTTTATTAAGTTGAAAACTCAAAAATTGACAACCTAACAATAATATCCCTGACCACCCCTTCGCACACATTCTATAGGGTGTCAAATGGAAAATGCTCTCGAGAGGAATGTTGTAGGGCACTACATTAGCTCGCGGGAAAGGCTATTCAATAATTTGACCATTGGAACGTTTTGTACGTGAAACAGGTATTCACTTCTTCGGGGTTACCAATTGTAGTATTAAAACTATTGGAGAAACTTTTTGGATGAGTTTTTATTAAGTTGAAAACTCAAAAGTGACAACCTAACAATAATATCCCAGACCACCCCTTCGCACACATTCTATAGGGTGTCAAATGGAAAATGCTTTCAAGAGGAATGTTGTAGGGCACTACATTAGCTCGCGGGAAAGGCTATTCAATAATTATTTGACCATTGGAACGTTTTGTACGTGAAACAGGTATTCACTTCTTCGGGGTCACCAATTGTAGTATTAAAACTATTGGAGAAACTTTTTGGATGAGTTTTTATTAAGTTGAAAACTCGAAAGTGACAACCTAACAATAATATCCCTGACAACCCCTTCGCACACATTCTATAGGGTGTCAAATGGAAAATGCTTTCAAGAGGAATGTTGTAGGGCACTACAAATGAAAAGGTCTGGCCTTCAGCAATAAGAGCGCTGTTTCCTGTACTCGATAAAATGGCTACTAGAACTGTAATGTGCCATTTTTGGGAACAAGGGGGTTAGTTTTCAAGGGAGAAACTGGGTACCTAGAGCTTGTCTGACCGTTTGGTACTGAGATAATGTGTACTAACTTTGATATCATGCCAGGAAGAGCTCGTCACTAGGTACTGTATTGGGCAAAAACATTTCAAATATTTCGGACCGAAACTTCACAACCTTCTTACCAAACAGTTGATAGATATTAAAAGTCACTCACGTTCCAAGTATGAACTGAAAAATCACACAGTGTGTCAATTTTTAAACTTACAATGGGCTATATCTCACGAACGAAAGCTGATAGCGAAAAATTCTCGAAACTCTTTCTAGGATAGTAAGGGGGAACTAAAGTGACATGAAAGAGAACTCACCCCCATCAACTCCCTAGGCCCCATCCACCAAAAGTCAAACAGTTTAAATTGCAAACCCCTACTTGTGATGCATCATTGAAAAGACTATAAAAAATGCTATCCAATGGTATAAATAATAATTGTACAGGGTGAAGCAATAATTGTGAAACTTTGGCTTAAATGGAATATTTAATGAGGTTTGTGTTGAACAGCAAATTCATCAAAATGCAATTAGGTAAATGTACAAAGTGAGCTCCGTTGTTTTGTTATCAATAATAATTGAGTTTTAAAATTGACACACTGTATAGCACCTAGCACCCATTCCTAGAGAAGAATTCCATGACCAAACAGATCATCCTTTCATGCAATAACTATTGCTTTCTCTACCTCCCGTATCTGGTATTTCTGCTCGTATTTTGATAATACACCAACAATGCTGTAACAATTGCTATTTCCGAGCAAAAGTTCATACACTGCTTTTTAATTCCGAAGCCAACACGACTTATACAATCTGAATAGTGCATTGTCTTTATTTTCTGTTTATTGTACTATTATTATATTCATATTGTCAATTCTTTCATGTCGTTATAATTACGCAACAAATAAAATTTTAATATTATTATTATTACTAAAGAGTATAAAACAAAGTCGATTCCCGCTGTCTGTCTGTTCCCATGTATGCATAGATATTCAAAACTATACAGCGGATTTCGAGGCGTTTTTTTAATAGATATTGGAAGGTTTATATGTATAATACATGCATAATATAGTGGAGATACACAAATAATTTCAGAGGTTTCCAATGTGATATATATAAACACATTTTTTGCGCTTACATTGCAAATGCTTGCCCCTTAAGAAGTTCTACAAAAAAGTCCGCAATGGTATATGTCTATCTCTCAGGAATAACCTACAATAACATTTTTTATCCCAGCGGACCAGGGCGGGTCCCTAGTTTTGTGTGATTGCGTTGGTATGTACACGTTAGCAGGGATCTCTGCACTTTATAGAGTGCGAAGTGCTTGTCGACTTCATCCTCTTCTAAGTGAACAATCGGTCCCTCTCCAAATAAAAAGATATACTTCGATTCAAACCAATGATTTTTACTCTGTAGTAGTGGTTGAGTATGTCAACAAAATGCTAAACTGATTTTTTTGAATATTTTTGAAAATTCAACCTCTACAAAAAATTTCGCGAAATTTTTATCGAGGCCCCACGATATTTGAGTGGAAATTTTCTGACAGTTCAAAAAATAAAGATAATATCTACAACCCCTAAATAATGTAGATATACCTGTAAATAATGCAAAATACATCTACCAACTTTAGTGGCAGAAAATTATGTACGGGCGATAGACTGAACTAGAACCCATCTGAGTTTTAGCATTTGGTGTAAATGAAGTTGGTATTTTTTTTTATTTAAATTGCATCATTTTACTCATAAAAATATATTTCTACCACCTTTAGTTAACTGAAATTACCAAAGGGCGATAGATTGGGCTGGTACCCATTTGAGTTCAAGCATTTTTATTTTGTGTAACTAAAGTTGGGAGCACTCAAGGAGCTGAATACCCAAAATTGGGTTACTCTAGCATGGGTACCTGGACATGAGGATCACAAGGGCAAAGAGGAGGCCGATGCTCTAACCCGTGAAGGCGCTTCCAAGGCTATGATCGGCCCAGAACCCTTCTGCGGGGTAGCGAAAGCATGTATGAAGACATCCATAAATTCATGGATGCAAGCCCAATCGATAGATTGGTAGAATAAGCTCCCAGGAATGAGACAGGCAAGAGTTCATAAAGAAACCATCGCCCAGATTCACGGAACACTTGCTAAACCACAACCGTAAGGTTGTAAGGGTAGTGGTGGGACTACTAACGGGGCATAGCCGGCTGAGGAACATTGGTCTGACGGTCTGACAGAAGAAACCCAATGCAGGTTCTGTCAAGAAGAGGAAGAAACCGCACTGCATGTGCTCTGTGAATACGAAGCGATAGCAAGGCTAAGACACGCAACATGCGGGGAAGAGAAACCAGAGGCTGCTAGCTATATGATAGGGTCAGTTTCAAGGCTATGGAGTCTCATCAAAGATATCAAGCTAGACAACGAGCTCTAACAAGGAGCATCACAATAGACCTGAGAAGGTCGCAGTGAATCAGGCCATGGGCCAGCTCTCCGATATTCTAAAGTTGTTTTTTTTTTCATTTAAAGAAATGTGGTAGACCAACATCGTCATGTTACTTGTAAAAATATATATTTCTACCATCTGAAGTTAACTAAAATTAGCAAAGGGTGATAGACTGATCGGAGTTCAAGCATTTGGTTTAACTAAAGTTCGTAATTTTTTTTAACGAAATATGGTGGATGTACCTATAATTTTTTTAAAATAAAAATTATTGGAAACACTTGACATAGTCAGTGGGCATACTTGAAGACTGGCGTTAAATCAAATCTCCTTTCGAACAATCTGTTCAGGCCAGTCTCAAATTACCTACACAGTAGGTTTCGGCTGGCACCCGTCAGAAAACAACTACTCCCCTGGCTAATACCACGAAGGGCATTGAATTATATCCGACCAGGTGCCAGTGCAGGTTTCTTCACAGAAGTAAATCCTGCATTTGCTTTCGTCGATACAAATGAAGGAATTGATCTTCAATTATAGGGACGGACACACTTGCAGACCGGTTTCGGGCTATTTGGCCACTCGTCAGTGCAAGGCAGTGCCATCATCAACATAAAGTCGATGATTTCCCATAATTAAAAATCAAACTCCTACACGAGTATCAAGCCCCGGCCAAAGCTGATGCGAACAACGAAGTTGTTACGCCATCTACCAATGGACGAGGTATTCCAAAAGCAACTCGTCAGTGCAAGGCAGTGCCATCATCAACATAAAGTCGATGGCACTGCCTTGCACTGAATACCTCGTCCATTGGTAGATGGCGTAACAACTTCGTTGTTCGCATCAGCTTTGGCCGGGGCTTGATACTCGTGTAGGAGTTTGATTTTTAATTATGGGAAATCATCGACTTTATGTTGATGATGGCACTGCCTTGCACTGACGAGTGGCCAAATAGCCCGAAACCGGTCTGCAAGTGTGTCCGTCCCTATAATTGAAGATCAATTCCTTCATTTGTATCGACGAAAGCAAATGCAGGATTTACTTCTGTGAAGAAACCTGCACTGGCACCTGGTCGGATATAATTCAATGCCCTTCGTGGTATTAGCCAGGGGAGTAGTTGTTTTCTGACGGGTGCCAGCCGAAACCTACTGTGTAGGTAATTTGAGACTGGCCTGAACAGATTGTTCGAAAGGAGATTTGAAAAATTATTGAGCTTCCCGACAGAACCGGTTAAACAAAAATGACAAACAATATTTGTCGAAAATAGCAGTATCTTGACAGTCACAGAAATTAATTTAAAATGTCAGGTGGGATTAATAATTTTTTCCAAATAATGGTGTGAAATTTTCTTACCGAATACCACGCAATCTAAAATTATTCCTGAAAATAATTTAAGCTCTTGTGATATTATAAGTAACAACTTTGTAAAAGTTAGGACGTAGTAGAAAGAGGACCGACGAAAGCCAGAAGATGGGTAGTAACTTCCTCATTCACATAGGTTGGTAGATAGACGGAGGAAGAGAGAGTTGCACGAACTCAGAGTTCATTTAAATTCAAATACATTCGAGTTCTAGTAATGGAACATGCGAAAAGTGAAACTCGCTTTATTATCAAATACTAGTCCAATTTGTCGTTCTAACATAAACAGAATATTAGCGCAAGCTATTAGGGTTATGTAAGTACGCATTTCTTATTTTTCTTCTCGTTAATCTGTCAAGGTCGTGCCTGAACAAGTATTCATGAACTAAAGAATGTTTGGGTCGGATTACACGAAAACAGGATCCAGATTTCAAAACGATTCGAAATATAAATATTCATTGCCAAGGCACTTTTACAAGGACACCTGATGAGAAACAATCGTCAAGTTTCAACAAAACAATGCAGAGAACAATCAAAGTGTTGAGACAAAAGATTTAAAAAAAGCAGTTTTTTCTACGAACGTCAGTAAAAGTATAATTTTTGACGTCAGTTTGCTGTCAGTTTCTTAAATGCCATTTTATGACACTGGTGTTGAAAGTAAATCATTTTCAGTACTAGTGCCAAAAGTGATTTATTTGTAGAGTAAATATAAAAATATAATTCAAAAAGGAAGTGTTTATTCAATTAAAGATACAATTAGTGAAACTACAATTATGATAAGAATCTCCATGGCCAGTCTCATTGGTAGATGTAACAGAATTTATTTTGGTGAAGCTTGTACTTGTACCAAGGCAGAGAACAATGTTATCTGCCGAAGTTTTGGACAAAATTTGATCCGCAATTGTCTGTTTCCTTTGTAGCAAGTCTTCTATATAACCCTCTGCTACTGTACTGGACTTCCATCCACCGTGTCTTTTAATTGTAGTAAGACTAGCACCAGAGTCCGCCAACAAACTTGCTGAGGAACATCGAAACAATGTCCAGTATAAAGATGGGAATCAGGTAAATTAGAAATTCAGCAATTTTCGCAGGCATCATACCAAATGTGTTGATTCCAACTGGAGTCCTGGCACATTTATTTTTAATGCAATTTATAAAAACTCTTGAATGATTAATATCCACTGGACGAAGGGCTATGTACTTTTTATAGTAGTTCATATACAATGTAACACTTTCATCAAAGGTGCGTGGCACATGAGTTTTTGTGTCTGGTATATGCACAACTAGTGAAATTCCGGAATCCTCGTTATTATTTTTAATGTCAAAACGCACAGTTCCTCTCGACGCGACGACAGGCTCCGAAAACACCAAAAATCGCAGCAACTTTCTGCGTTACATATATATTTCATCCAGAGCTTCTGCGAGAAATTTGTCGATTTGTTCCCTTTTCAATACTTTTGACTTTTTCAGTCGATATCCTTCAACCTTTCGCTTAAAAAAAGCCACGAGCTTGTAATATCTGTTTATGTCATGATTATTTTTGTTCATCATCGACTTCAACATAGAGTATTTCGACCAAAGCGTTGACGATTTACATATTTTGGACTTTTCTTCAAAGTATGCAAGAAGCACTTTTTCACTGGTCTCCTTGCCACTGACATTTTTATGATCACACCATTTCAAGAAACGTTCGTATGAAAACTCGTACTGTCGCTTTGACTTACTAGGCAATAATTCAAAAGCAGCTTTAATGGCAGCTTCTTTCCAGTGGTAGAAATTCATTTTCTGGATCACTTTCCATCGAGGAAAGAAGAAACGAGAAAGAATAATTCGTGATTTATTGACGTTAGTTGTCAACAAAGACAAATCAACCAATTCTGTTTTTGATTACCTTGGCAAGTTGTTTCATGAATAGATTAGATTGATTAGATGAAATTGGATTCAAAACTGATAATCTCGAGGTAATTATTTTATCCATTAATTAATGTAAAATAGGTATGCGTTAATTTGGATTTTTAATGGTGTTTGTAGAAAACACTCCGCCTTCGGCGTCGTGTCCTAAACTTCCCTTCTCACAAAATGAAATATCACTTTTAGCACTTACATCATAAATAACTATTTTGAGGTATCTATATGTTTGTAGAACGTCAATTGAAAATCATCATATGATGCAGCATATTTCGAAAAAAAATTATATTCTAATATCGAATCTACTTAACGGCTTCTGCTACTTTCTAAAACATCTATGATTCAGATTCTGAGAGTTCGTAAAAATACATTGCTTCTTCGAATGTTGTGTCGTGTTATTTTTTTCTTCTCTCACTTCAACAAATATATCGATAAGTACATCGTACCGTGAAATTGTTATAGATATATATCGTTATCTTCAAATCATTACCGTCATGTTACTCGTCAAAAATATAACTTTTTCGTCATAACTTTTCTGCATAAACTTCAAACACAATTTCATAAGAATAATACCTTACTCAAGTCGCTGGTGTTTACAGCATGCAAGTCTTCTTAGAAAAGCATGACCTTCAAAACATATTCGGGGCAGTGGACAGATTCGATTCTATTGACCTCTGTGAAAAATATTCTGCTGCGGAATGATGGTGAGGTTCATTGACATTTGAGTCTCAACTGTGAGCTTGTTAGACTTCATCATCCGTCTTCGATATCGTATAAGATGGTTTGGATCAAGATGCAAAAAACCATGCGGAATTTCTTGATATTCCGCATTCTTTATAATTGAAAAATCTAACCGGTAGAACCACTTGGAAGATTACAGAGGCGCACTCCATAAATCTAGTACAATAATAATATAATAATAATAATATTTATTAACCACACAGTAACAAAAAAAATCAGGGATGAATGAAGTAATTCAAATGATTAATAAATATTGATTAACCCATAAAAGGTAGAAACCTCGTGCATGGGTGAATGACAATAGCAATATAATATAAAATGTAAATCAATAAAGCTAAAGATTATTCAATATATATACAAAAATACAATCATAAAACAAAAATTTATCAGTCCAAACAAAATACAACAGGTATAATAGGTAAAATATTTCTCAGTAATATATATCGACTGAATCAATACTATAAAATGCGACAAAATAATAAGTATAAACACAAACACAAATATAAGAATCTCAATAAAATTGATAGGTACAATACTGCTTAGTAACATAATAAAAAAACGCGTAGTTCTTTGAAGAATTGCTAAATTCAAATGTAGCATGTAGAAATCTCATTTGAGAGACAGCCGTATCGACAATATCGTGAATATAGAATTGGATCAAATCTAAAAAAGTGTCATAGTGGCAATGATCAAAACTTAGGGGTGATTTTTCGGAATCAATGATTTTTTATATCAATTAACTTATGTGTGAGATATCGGGGTTGTTGAAATATCCAGATTTTAGGGTTTTTCTTGAATAGTGGAAGTGAAGTAATATATTTCAAATCTTGTGGAATCAAATTATAGTTTCTAGGACCTAGAAAATGAAACGATCTCTGCATTATATTTTTTTCTGGTCTTGGAATATGTACCGTTCGATTTCTCATGTCATAATTATGCTCAGTTGTCGTAAGTTCATTTCGATTTATATGTTGTCGTACAATAATTTGATAAAAACAGATTTGTCTTATGTCCAATAACTTTGTTTCATCAAATAACAAATCTGTCGGGTAAGTATATGGTTTTCTATATATAGTTTTGATAATTAACCGTTGTACAATTTCCAATGATGTTATGTGAGTTTTATTCGCAGATCCCCAGGAAATTATTCCATAATTTAAATGACTTTCAATAAGAGAGTGATAAAGAATTCGGAGATACTGGGTATCCAGCAAATCTTGCAAGTATTTCATTCTATAGAGAAGAAATCTGAGTTTTTTCGTGAGAAAATTAATATGTTTATCCCACTTTAAACGAGAGTATACAAGTATACCAAGGTATTTGACACTGTCAGTAGATTTTATTTTAATGGTACCATTACTGTTTGTAACACATAATTCATTATATTTTGGCAGATTGTTCTTATAAGACGTGAAGGGAATGAAAACAGTTTTGTCTACGTTCAGGGTGAGTAAGCGACTATCAAACCAGTCAATTATTTTTCCAAAATCGTCTTCCGTGTGAGTTTTTAAGGAATTCCAAGAATCGCTTTTATATATGACGGCTGTGTCATCAGCAAAACTGATGATATCTCCCTCCGAGCATAACTTATACAGATCATTTATGTATATGTTGAAGAGAATAGGTCCAAGTACGGTACCCTGTGGAACACCATATTTTACTACTCTGCTTTTGCTACTGATGTTTTCCATTCTAACATATTGTATTCTATCATTCAAATAGTTCTTCATCAAGTCGTATGATGTTCCCCGAAAACCTATTCCCTCCAAAACATCTAGTAGTTTTATATGACTGACAGTATCGAACGCCTTGGCTAAGTCTACGAATACACAAAGTGCATGTGATTTCCGATCCATATATTTGCTAATTTTTGTTGCGAGCTGATTTATTGCATCTTGTGTGGACCTGCCCTCTCTGAACCCAAATTGTTGCTCGGAAAGAATCTTATATTTCTCCAAATAATTTGTGATGCGTTTTTTAAGGATTTTCTCAAAGATCTTCGCAATATTTGATATTACCGATATTGGACGATAATTATTCATAAGTTTTTCGTCACCCTTCTTAAGAAGTGGAGTGATAACAGCTTTTTTGAAGACTGTGGGATATAGATTATCTTTATGACCTTCCCATATTTTTATAATAATTTTAACGACTGTTACGTGATTTTAAATTAACCGCTAGCTTGAATCCAACTCGATCATTTAGTTTCATCATATCAAACCAGAACATTCATGAACAATATGAAAGAGAGCTTATCAATGATTGTCACCAGTTTCGGTTCTGGGATTTCTGGAATCATCTTCGTTCCTTATATGTGTTAAAAAGATTACGTTTTTTCAACAGTATACCTGCTCTTATGAAGATGTATATATATTAGATTCTGCACTGACACCACAACTAACTACAAAACTAACGACAGCTGAACAACAAAGGAACCAAATGAGGATAAAAACGTGAAACGATAAAAAAACATGAATTGGGTCGAGAACAAAACTAAATATTTTTTTAGTTCTTAATCTACCACAATCTGAAAAAATAAGGATTAATATTGGAATTTATACAAATGTAGAAGGGTAGATTTTCCATCTACCTTGATAAGTTGCTGTGACAATTCACACTTAATTCCTTCCGAATGAATAGATTTCAATAATAATTCTTCTACTAGGCGTCCCAGTCCGCAAAGATTTTGTGTGCTAATTTATCAATTGGTGAACGAACGATCCCGCCAAATTTTAGGCTGATTTGAATTGCAGCTTTGGGAAAACGCATTCGCTTCACCAAATATAATCCGGTCAAGTTATACAATTGGATCAACAAAAATTCCGACAGGGCCAAATTTTGGTGAAGACCTAGGGTTCACCATAAAGAATTAAAATTTAAAAGTCCCCAAAAATCCTATTTGTGCTAAAAAAGTTATTAGGGGTCAAATATCAAATTTTCAGGTTTTTTTAATTTTTCTCGAAAACGGTGAGTTGAATCAGAAAAATACCTAAGACGAACGTTGTAGATCTTGAAATTCTCTAGAAAAATAATCTCAATAAATTTTTCTTTGAGTATCATCGTTCCTGAGATATCGCAATTGTAAGAGGCACGTTCTACATAATATCCACACGTTTCCACACCACCTGTGAGGTAGTGTACGCCTTTTTTCACGAAGTAACTTGTAATTAATTTCTCAGAATGTGGTAGCTTGAATACACAAAAAACTATGAAGGAAATTTATATGTAACTCCAGATTCCTTTTTTTCACTACTTGAACTAATTGTTGTCTCTCTTCCATAGATATTTTCACGGTTGGTGCTCTTCTGAATTGTTATCAATTGTTCCACCCTTGTCAATATCTACACGGAGTACAGAATTCCCACCCCTTTGTTATGACTCTGGAGACCTGTCGAACTTCTCTTGCTCAGGGATCTTTTTTCAATAGAACACCTGAGCTTTGGAACTTCTTGCCGAAAGAGGTCTTTCCTGAGGCTTACAAACTTCACAAATTCAAAGTGAATGTTAGTTCGTATCTCCTGTCCCTTGATTCACGCAGTGTTCTTTGAACATCACAGGGCTTCCCTTTCGTGTGATTCTGCATTTAAAAAGAATATACAGGCAAACGGAGATATTCCTCAAAATCTATAAGACGATTTGTTTCTACTAAAATTCACTGATTTGAGTCGAAGAGCTACCAAAAAAAGTAGATTTCTACTAAATATGGCCACGCTGAGGTACGCGAACGACATCAGAAGGACAATAAATAGCCAGATGTTATTCAAGGCCATGCGGGTAGAGGGGATTCTCGAAGGGACTGACTATCTTTCAAATATATCTTTTCTCAATATAGTATGTAGACGAAGGAAAAAGTCCATGCTCGCAGTGGAGTGGTTGATTTCAAAAAAGGGAATATCTCAAGGTCGTCACCACATTTATGAATTTGAGTCATGCCTTTTTTTAATAGTATATAGTTTGTACATAAAGAGACACAAATGTGACATTTATAATTGCGATATCTCAGAAAAGGTGATACTTAGAGTGTTGATAAGTGAAAAAGTGTTGATACCAGTTTTGTAGACAATTTTGGGATCTACAACTTTGGTCTGAAGTAGTCTTTTGACAAAACCCACCGTTTTCGAGAAAAATTAGAAAAACATGAAAATTTTACATTTGACCCCGAATAACTTCTTTAGCACACATTTTTTGTTTTTACAAAGGCCGAGGCCAGGAGAAAAGAGGAAGGGGAAGGGAAATATTGTCATGTGGAAATATAGAGTATTTATTGACACTTCGGCACATAGAGGTATGGAGAGAATGGTGTGAGATTGGGTAATTTGGGAATGGAATGATGGACGTATATGAGGTAATTAATTATTTGGGAAGGGTGGGATTTTTGGAGACTTTTGAATTTTCTTTCTTTACGGTAAATCCAAGGTTTTCACCAAAATTTGGCTCTGCTGAATTTTTGTTATTTTATCACTGTTCTTATGTCTAACTTGACCGGGTTAATACCATCAAAATATGTATATAATCTCGTCGATTTCTCAGATCGAGAGAATATCTTATTTTGAACAATCAGTTTACGTCCAGTGTGTATGAAAGTAATACGTTTATAAAATCCAATCACTGAACAATTTCCATAACTATATTTCATAAAATATCAAGCAGAAAACGAATACTTTCTGAACTGGTTCCCGTTAAGTCCGTGTCGATATTTACCATATAAAACCGTATTCGAATAGCTACTCTCGATTTACTTCATGTTTGCCCACCACATATTTCAAATTTTCCACAATTTCTATCAGTACAGGACCTATCACAGATCCTTGCGGTAGACCTTAAACAGTTGGAGTATCAGTGTTTCTCTACTCCTACTATTTTGAACCGTTTATTACGTATTTGGCAGCTGTTAGGTAATGGCTTATTTATAATACACATGTATTCTGAATTAATTGCGGCAGCTTCTGGAATTTTCAGGAATGATGGAATATGTAACATTCAACTTGATGAATTTGATCTCATGTTTACATTCAATGGCCCAAGAAATATACAGTGAATTTTCGTAGCATATTCTTTGTGAAATTGAATTGAGTAGTATATTTTTACGAAATTTTTTGTTCAACAGTTTGTAGATTGGTAATGAATTTATCCATGAATCGACAAGCAATTGTTTCATCTACTTGCTATCATTCAGTCTCTGGTCGCTCATTCAGAACAAGTCATAAGAATGAGTTCTAAAATTTACCGAATGACCTTTTTATCCTTTTTCCAAAGCTACAACAGATCTTCGGTAGAATTGATTTGTAGATGCCAATTCCTTTACGCTTCTCATTTCCTGGTTGGTCCACGACTATAGGTTGATCACTTGATTCCGATTAACGTTTCGGCTCCGATTCGGGAGCCATATTCAGGATCGGTAGTTGACCCGTGATTGAAGATTCCTTGTTCAAGAAGTGATGACAAAGATAATCTTACAAGGAAACTTCGAAACTTTTCCTAGAGATCAATTCCCCTAACACCAAACTGATATTTTTGCACTTGACGCGCGTTTCGCTAACAAGGTTAGCATCTTCAGGAGAAGAAAACTGATACTACAGTATCAAAAATATCAGTTTGGTGTTAGGGTAATTGATCTCTAGGAAAAGTTTCAACTTTTACACCAAAGGTTCCAAAACTCATCGTTTATTAAGGAAACTTCGAACAAGAAAGACTAACAATTGAACAAGAAAAAAACTTTTTAACATATGTGAAAGCGGACAGAGGGTGTCAGTAGTGGACAGAGGATATCTGGACGCATTCGTCGACTGGGTATTGGAATTTATAAGCATACAAACAACTTCGCAAAGAAGAGAGTCTCAACATCCATGGAAAGTGGATGCCAGGGTTTCCGAAAAGTCAATTAGGGCTAATTATTAATAGACCGACACCGCATTAAATAAATACAGAATTATTGGTAGAACCATGTTAGACACTTCGACCAATGCTGCATCGTCTTTGAAATTGTCTGCCGCAGATGCAGACGACACCGTAAATACCGTGGATCAAAAATCTATAGTGCATTCACTTTTGAGATCTCAGGCCAATAATTCAATTATTAATCAGAGTTAAAGATGACGTGATAGTAAACAAATATACGTAATTTGTCGAGTAGATCAGGGCAGGACTAGAATCAGGGCAGGACTAGAATCAGGGCAGTACTAGATAGTACTGAAGAGAGGTATTTGGAGCTTTCATTGGATTGGATTCATCCACAAAATCCATGATTCCAGATCGACTTATTTGCTTTTTTGGGTTGGAGAATGTCACGAACAATACTTATATACAGTGACTTAAGTCTGTATGACTTACGTATGAATATGATCAATCAAAATTTCGGGATTTTCATGCACTTTATCTTTTGTATACGTTGAGATCATATTCTTCTGGATGCTACTAAAATGCCTCATATTCTTTCTTTTTCGAGGACTATCAGCATTTGATTCGACATTGTTATCAAATTTATCCGTATCTGTATTGGACATATTGACTAAGTGACATATGCACTGCTAACGATAAGTATTGATAATATTCATTACTAGACTGTGAAAGCCTGATATAAATCTGTGCGTTCTTTGATATCACAGCCAGCCAATCGAAACGCGAGCACTAAACTGTCCACGTGCTGATCACGCTAAATGCATTGTTTACGAGCACTTTATCTTTAACGTGAATAGACTATAGAAACACCTTACAAATCATTCTGTAGCTCTCTCACATTTATTGAGAGAGTGTTATTTCAAACCCAAATTCTTTTTTCCGGGATTTCTGAGACTCTTCTCCAAACCAGTAATAGTTGAAAAATTTACAGTAATCTTTAGTTCCTTTTTCAGATAGGAACACACACTCACAAACAGGGAACAAAATTATTATATACTGAATCAAAAACCTTATCAACGAAAATTATTTTTTTCAAAGGAGTCATTGAATATAATATATCAACGAAATAGATTATAAGTTTCAGTTCCTGTATTACTCGATACATGAATCCTGTTCATGATGATACCTCAAATAATTTTTGTTCAGGTGATTTCTCTTTCAGAGGGGGAGTTAGTTTCAGAAGATCGTTAATAGCTATTGAGCTAATAGTTGTTCTATTCTATTCGTTCAAAATCACCCCAGCATTATCATTGTCTAGAACTATGATCGCGGATTATTGTTTTCAATAAGGAAAAACACAGAGCAAGAAAAATGCTTATTTCAAAATAGGAGGATTATATTCGCAATCCATAAAATGTCGATGAAATTTGAAAAAGATCAAAACCTCTGGGAAAAAGTGGCGGGGGATTCACCAAACAATGGAATATTTCTACTCACCCTAAATCCTTCGTGATTAGACTGATCCTAGGAGATTTCAGGTCTCTGTCGCTGAATATTGCTGGATAATTGGATCTAATAGTGAAGTAGTTTTCTATGGCACTTTTCGTCTTCTCCTGTGAATAATAACAGGCGTGGAGGAATAAGTAGATGTATTGGTCTGAAATTTCCGGCAGGTGTGCTTGAGAATTCATCCTGAAATTGAGAATCCTCTTTCAGAAAATGTGGTAGTCTGAATTATTGAAGAAAGAAAAGGCACATTTTTCGTTACATACAATTTCAGAATGCTAACAGTTCGAATATCAATAACCTCCATTGATGAGTCGCCTATATTTGTGACTTGAACAATCTAGCTAGTTTATTTTATTACCAAATATGCTTGTTGAATAATAATGTAATTACTTAATGTTTCAAACTGATTATGAATTCTCTTTATTTCAGATTCGAGGAAGTATCAAATGATGGATAATTTATTATTCTTTCAAGGCCAATTGCACTGCATTAATTTAGTTGTGGTTTTTCTGAGCTAGGTTTCGTTGCTATGGATTTGCCAATCAGATTCCTAGTTCCTTAGCGATTGAGCCATGCTTAGTCGAATTTCTATAATATTGAGTAGAAGCGGTGCAATAGGCATTATGGGCCCGTACAGCCGATTCATTGACTTTTTGTTATATCCCTATCGAGTGGCTCAGTTTGTTTTTTCAAAAACAGATTTATCAATGATCAGAAACAAATAATATGATTCTTTCGAAAATGCTATTATCGACGTTCCAATCAAACGAATCAATTATTCAGAGAATAGCGTCTGGAAAATCACATGAAACATAGAAACAAGATAAATATTTGATCCTTACTCGATAATTAACCAAGAAAATCTCATAAAATGTCGAACGAGTAGGAAATTTATTTAATCAAGTTTTGAGAAACAAAATCAATTAGCGCCTGGATTCATACGAGTTTCAGAAGAATGACCCTAAAATAACTTCCAATGTCTTTTTAAACATAAGTGATATGTAAACAAATTAGTATCTGGTAATAGCAACATATTTAAATTATCATTAATTAATAGGTAATGAGTTCCTTTGATTGATGATTGATTCGAGAAAAAATTATAGTGCATTACTTTCTTGTACTCGGAAACTACTTTTTTACTCTACTTATTTCATTATTAAATTCATTGTAGAGTTCGGGAATTTCAATGACTGGAGAACAACAAACAAGGTTAGATTTCATCATCTCATTTAGATGCTATTTTGTTTTATTTGGTCGACTTTAACTTCGTAGAATATTTCTGGAAATAATTTTCAAAGAATTACTGTCAATGTATCATTTCTTCAATTTTTCCAGGAAAGTCTAATTATTAATTGTCCCCATACATTGACGTCAATAATCAATTCATTTTCATCATTCTAGTCAATCGTTATAATTAGAACGCATGCATATTACTGCCAATTAATTTTTTGTATCATCAAGACGTAATTCGTCCTCGCAGAATAAAATCATGCATGTGAAATGAGATAAATTATGTTATTGGGAAATTTTTCCAACGAGCAACGTTACAAAGATCTAGTCTATACTGCCACTTTAATTCATCTCTCAATGACAATTATAAAAATATTCCAAAAAAATAATAATCTACGAAGCTAACGAAAGAGAAATTAATAACCTTTCAAACGAGGTATCGCTACCCCTATTCTCATTTGAGATTTGAGGGTACCATCTGCATCAAATTCAAAAATTCATAATCCTAAGGAAAGAGAAATCAATAACCTTTCAAATGAAGTTCCGCTACCCCTAATCTCATTTGAGATTTAGGCGTTGGATCTGCATCAAATATTGAAATTCACAAAGCTAAGGAAAGGGAAATTAATATCTTTTCAAACGATGTATCGTTACCCATATTCTCATTTGAGATTTGAAGGTTTGATCTGTATTCAATTTGAAAATTCACAAAGCTAAGGAAAGAGAAATTCATAACCTCTCAAACGATGTATCGCCACCCCTATTCTCATTTCAGATTTAAAGGTTTGAACTTCATCAAATTCAAAAATTCACGAAGCTAAGGAAAGAGACATTAATAACTTTTCAAACGATGTATCGTTACCCATATTCTCATTTGAATTATGAAGGTTTGATCTGCATCAAATTCAAAAATTCACGAAGCCAAGGAAAGAGAAATTAATAACCTTTCAAACGATGTATCGCTACCCTTATTCTCATTTGAGATTTGAGGGTTGGATCTCACCCCGCCGAGGAAATAGAAGGAAAAGGTTGAAAATATGTTCAGAATATTCCCCCTTTAAAATGAAGAAACGACGAGTTCGATTATTTTTTATTTATGATAGCCAACTATGAGAAATTGACTGTTTCGTTTTCATTGGCTTACTCTGTATATCAACGTACTAGTGCTAGTTTATTTAATTACCCTATAATTTACTTTTTAGGTTTACTGTTATTTTGATAAAAAAATTATAAAATATATGTACTGGGATTCACATCCACATCCTCTTACTGGTGTAGTATGCCTTGTTCTTCAATTTCTCGTTTTTTCTGGTTTCATATCGTAAGAAACAATGAAAGGAAAAAAATTGATTCAACCTTGAATGTTTTGGAATTTATGATCACTTCCGATGGCAATACGTTTGATAGATGACACTGATGACAGACAGTTTTATAGGTCAAGTTTAAACTTCGAACGGCATCCAAGAAAGAAGATCTGAGAGAAATTGCATGAATATTCTATGCAACGTAACCTCTGAACTTGCAAAACGGTTGACCTTAATTCGGATAATGAAGCAATAAACCTTGGGAAAGAACTGTTCCGTATATCTCCAAAAGTTAGTCCAAAAAAAGTGGGAAGACTGGACTTGTCTGAGCAATGATCGGGAAAACATCTATAAATAGTCTAGTTCACGAGTGCTTTTTAGGTCGAAATTTTTTACCATTTTCCGAAAATCATGAATGAGGTAGGTGTCATTCTAGTTAGAATGGCATGTGGATAGTTTTTGGGAAAATTCTAAGGCCGCTCACGAAAATTGCAATAATTTTAAACAATTAAGTGAAGAAAAAGGTGTTTGGTTTTTCGCCAATATCTCAAAAACTATTCGGGATAATTCAAATTTGAAATAAGATTCAAAAATAGGAGGAATTTTCCTATCACAAGTTCCATCTCTCGGGACTGTAGGACCAATATGTATAATTTTCCCAGAGGGTTGAAAATATGCCCAAAAAATGGTACTCCAGCTTGCGCATGCCATGCTTCCTTCGAACCTTCAATTATTGAATATTTTTTAAACTTATTGAATATAAAAATTCAAAAATTGAAAAAATCCATGCGCCTGCAGGATATATCAATGAACAATAATCTGTGCTCCAAATATTTTTATCGCGATTTTTCAGTAAGTTATCCATTAGTTGATTAACAATTTTTTTCACCACGAATATTAACATTGCAAGTGCGATAATTGTTGAACTATCAATCTGAGAATGTTTTCCTTTAGTAGAGCTATTTTCCAAAGGTGTTGGAATGAAATCCCGTTAGAAAAATTAAAAAATTGTTAATTTCCGTATTGTTATTAACAATTTACTAAGCTGAAAAATTTCTACAGCTTCATTGAACATTGGAAATAACTATTTTTATATAATATTATTATTGACCCGTTTTCTTATGATCAGAAGCTACCTAAAAATTATTTTATATGATTTTTATTTCCTAAAAAATTGTTATGGACAAATGCGTTGTTTATGAGGTAATTTAAAAAGTTTTATGGATAACATAATATTTGATAATAATTATTAAAAAAAAGTTTCTTATACATTTTTTTTATTGCTTGAAAATGCATTTGTTAAATAACTTTTTTTTACCACTTGTTTTGGAAATCAAGGAACCATTTTTTTTAAATCATCATTTATCTTGGTCTTTGATATTAAACAAAAGATTAGTATGTGAATTTTCATTGTTTATTTAATAAAAAATTTGTTATAAACGAATGAATTATCTCTTTGTAGTTTTTCTTTCTCTACATGAAAAAACAAAAACAGTATAGAATAAATTGCCTGTATCAGTTTTCCACGAGGTTTACTTTCAACACGGTAGGTTTATACACCAGATATGAGATGAATTGCGGAGTAACATGAAAAGGTAAACATGCAACATACGCTCTTTGATGGGAACGTTCATACACAGGTTGGAATGAAAAAAGAAATAAGGAATGAAATGAGAGTGAACTCACTTTTCAGTCTTATTTCATTTTAGGTAAAATATTTTTATAGGCTCTATGCATTTTTACTATATAATACCCATATGTCTATGTTTTTTATACTACTTTTGAACTTATTTGGCATAAACTCTTTCCTTTTCATATACAGTACCACTGAACTATAACGAATTAGATTACTCTGTATTTTTTATTACTGTGTATTTGGAGGATATATTTCTGAACCTTTCTTTTAGTGAATAAAAATTATTATTATTATTATGTAATTGCGACTTTTAATCTGAATTAGATTCGTTCAAAAGTGATAGATGTACAGTGAATTCAGACATGATTACAGTTTCGTTGTGAATTCGAATGTTTGGGTCATAGACTTCATTTGAAGATTAGGCATCAACTGTTTGTACTAATTTATATATTTTTCTATTCGAGAAGTAACGTTTCATTGATTTACATAATTTATTTCTAGAGTAATATTTTATTAACTCAAGAAGTGATGTCTTTTTTGAAAATGTATGTATTTTGTAATATACCTGACAAAGTTTAATATCATTTGAAGTATTGTCATACATACGCAAAACTCCTCGTTTGTTATCTGATTTTTTGTATTTTTTGAGTCATGAAATTTTGCAGCTTTTTCTCTGTAAGACAAAATTCCAAACAAACCGCCATTGTTTCAGAATATAAAATTTCATTCTCAATGTCAAAGGAGGAGTAATCGTTACTCATCTAGTTTTCGTCATGTCAGGATTTCACAACACAAACGTATATTTAGTATTCATTTCAAGATTCTTTCCAGCGGAAGAATGTTTTGATTGAAATATATTTTTGTTCTATCTTCTCTACCCAAAGGGATTCAGGGTGCAAAAGTACAGAAAACATATTTTCTTTTTCAGTCTTACAAACTGATGAAAGGATTTTTTGAAATTTGGGGCAGATACTTATTGCTATCATACGGAGGTGCAGAAAGTCCAAATCTTTTTGAAATTTTATTTTTCAATGAATCTGACTTTAAAGATGAAATTCCAACTTTAAAGTCGGAATTACATAAAAATAAAATTTTTAAAAGGTTTGGCCCTTCTGCGCTTCCGTTAATGAAGAGCCAGTAAAAGAGGAAAATGCAGAGGCGGATTTCACCTCTGAGCAATGTCAACAGAGTTTCGTAATTTTCATAGTTTTTTCGTCCATACAAATTCATTCACCTCAAACGCCGATAAAAAGTCCTTTTACATATATTCGAATTATATCGTGATTCCAAGAACAGTATATAATTTTGTCATAGCTCAATCCCATAGAGATGTAGCTATAAATAAGTTGATCCATTACTTTCAGTTAGTAGACACCCAAATACTGATATCTCGTTTTAGATACAACATCACAACTGATGTTGGGATCGTTAAATGGACAAAATCTGTCAATTGCTAAAAACACCTGTATCATTAGAAACTGGATATTTTCAGGTGAGAATATACCCATGGGCGCCGTTTCTTGAGGGCAAGGGGGGCGGGCGCTCCCCCCTGAATTTTGGATTTTGCAGTCGATACACCGCGTGAGACACGATATCGACTTGATTTTGCAATTTTTTCTAAACCACACTAGTAAGTATTGTTCAAAAGGATTTCCATTTCAATCAAATGCAATACTTTGATTCGAAAAAATGTGCCGCTCGCTACCATTTTTTGTAATGTGTCCCCCCCCTAACATTTTTTGTAACGGCGCCCATGAACATGAATAAGTTATTTACATTATCAGTTATTCCTTATTACCTACTTTTTACAGAGATCTGTCCTGTAGGGTACTTCGAAAACCTACTGTTACTGGAAAAAAGTCTGTCCAATGAAACTTTTAAAACATTTCTCAACTTTCAGATTCTTGTTGGAGGCCTCCTCTCCTATATTTAAGCCAGCCAGTTGTTTGTAATGTATTGGACGCTTCAGAAAAATTCTGGCAAAGAAAGTGCACCAGTTTCCGGCGCCAAATGAAATGCTAACCAAAAAGAAGGATTTTTTTCAAGAAGCTGCATTTTCTGGTGTTATCGGCTGTACTCATGTTCGCATCAAAAATCCCACTGGAGAAATTGGGAAAATATACCGCAATCGCAAAGGACAATTTCTATAAATGTGCTGTTAATATTAGTTAATATAAATATAGAAGTGGGTAATAGATACAATTTTGAATGATAATATCAATGAATGAAAGGAGTTTTTACAACTTGAACGAATACTTCCACTGCAATTAGTTTCAATAGAATTAAATTCCTCCGTAAGGCGTACCCAAGCCGTTTTTTAACGAGGGTTTTCCAATCCCAAATGTTTCTGAGAATTTTTTTTTCCATCAGGTATGATTTTTGGGTTTGGTAATGGAGTTTCATTTAATAAACAGAGCAAAAACACAAACAAAACTGAAACCAAGTTGAATTGTTGCGAGCGACGATTCCATTCATTCAAAACATATGACGTTACTCCTCCACTCAACCTCATTCGAGGCAGCTTGCGAGTACGATTATGAATACCGATTTGGAGGAGAGTTCGAGGAACTCCTTGAGGAAACCTCCATTGAGCTCGAGTCGAGGAAACTTTAAGAAAACGACTATTGTTACGGGTGTAAAACTCTCAATTGCGACATTGAATCTGGCATTTGCGAATTCAAAAGTCGCAATTTCGATAAGGAAGTCGCAATTGCCAGATTAAAAAGTCGCAATTGTCAGATTAGGAAGTCGCAATTGCCAGATTAAAAAGTCGCAATTGTCAGATTAGGAAGTCGCAATTGCCAGATTAAAAAGTTGCAATTGTTAGATCAGGAAGTCTCAATTGCGAGATTGAAAGGTCGCAATTGCCGGATCAAAAGTCGCAATTGTCAGATTAGGAACTCGCAATTGCGAGATTAAAAAGTCGCAATTGTGAGATTAGGAAGTCGCAATTGCGAGATTCGAAAGTCGCAATTGTGAGATTAGGAAGTCGCAATTGTGAGATTAGGAAGTCGCAATTGCGAGATTTTAAAGTCGCAATTGTGAGATTAGGAAGTCGCAATTGCGAGATTCAAAGGTCACAATTGCCAGATTAAAAAATCGCAAGTGTCAGATGAGGAAGTCGCAATTGTCAGATGAGGAAGTCGCAATTGTGAGATTAAGAAGTCGTAATTGCGAGATTAGAAATTCGCAATTGCGAGATTAAAAGTCGCAATTGCGAGATTAAGAAGTCGCAATTGCGAGATTAGAAAGTCGCAATTGCGAGATTAAAAAGTCGCAATTGCCAGATTAAAAAGTCGCAACTGCCAGATCGAAAAGTCGCAATTGTCACATTAGGAAGTCGCAATTGCGAGATTAAAATTCGCAATTGCGAGATTAGGAAGTCGCAATTACGACATTGAAAAGTCGCAATTGTCAGATTAGGAAGTCGCTATTGCGAGAAAAAAAATCGCAATTGCGAGATTGGGAAGTCGCAATTGCGACATTGAGAAGTCGCAACTGCGAGATTGAAATTCGCAATTGCGGGATTAGGAAGTCGCAATTGCGAGAAAAAAAAGTCGCAATTTCCAAATTAAAAAGTCACAATTCTCAGATTAGGTAGTACCAATTGCGAGATTGAAACTCGCAATTGCGAGACTTTTAAATTTTTTCAACGGCACTCATACGCCGTTGTGCGCTCATATTCATTAGTAGAATAATTTATAATAAGCAGAAGCCATCGACTTTATGGTAGAAACTACCTTGTACGGCCGTGAGGCCAAACTTCCCAATACAGGTCTGCAAGTGTGCTAGTCCCAATAATTGAAAATTATTTCCTGTATCGCCTGAAGCATGATGCAAGAATTACTTCTGTGAATAATTCTGCATTGATAGCTGTCTGAGTGGAAGAGCGATAAATGGTGGATAGTCACTATAAAAATTGAACTTCGCCTTTTATTTTCATGCAAATTGTAGTGCATTTTCTGTTTTTTGTTTTGTTCTTTTGTAAAATTGCGGCATGGGGATAATAGAAACGTTCATTATCATTTTTATTATACAATTCAACGCCCTAGCTAGGGGAGTAGATATTTTCTGACAGGTGTTATTGTGTTGTTATTATAAGGTGTGTTCGGGTTCACAACAGAAACAGTCCAGAAACGGATCAAACTAGTTGGACTATTGAGGCGTGGAGGGTTTGTCCCGAATATATCTACAATAATTGGGTGTGTGACTGTTTTAAACCGTCCTGAAAAAGTATTCATTGCGAACCCGAATAGGACTTGAGACTGCAATGAACGATTTGATCCTTTAGATTTTAGATGATTTTGATTTCGATGAATGATGAACATTTTAGGAAAATATTTGATATTTTACCCAGTCGTAGGTTCACTGCATAAGTTTACTGGTATATTTATGATCGACTTTGCGTTATTCAACGATGTAAAACAGAATATAGTAAAGGAATATATAAAACATTAACGAACAATAATTATTTTCCGAAAGTTTCCTACCACTGGTTCCCTGAGGAAAACGGCGGATACGGTAATGATATGAAAAGGTTGAGTTAATTTGGTGAATATATTAATATTGAATATCCTAATTTTGAAGGCTCGAGAGGAATCAAGTTTCTTTATGTAGAATGTTTCAGTTTCAAGGCTACTTATAATGTTCGGATTAATTATTATTCACGAGAAAATATTTTTTGTACGGGATTAGAGTAAACATTTGAGTACCGAATATTGAAACTAATGACAATTCTTCTAAAATTTCGACTGATTGTGTTTATTCCACCTGGGGATTGGGCAGGTAATATATTCTGATATTATGAGAATCAGCGAAAACCGAAATTAACAGTGGAAAAGGAACCCAAAATAAAGAGATAAAAGGAACACGATCATTTTTTGTGGAGAGAAAAGAGTTTTGAATAAGTGATTTTTGACCTTTTCTTCTCTAAGTAAATGCAAAAATAATACAAAAATTTTATAAAAGTGAAAATCAAACTTTTAGCACACATATCCTGTTGAAAAGTGTGAATGACGTTTGAGTCTTTCTAAAACAGCTCGTCCCCTGCCTATATGGCGCGACTTGCTCAATTTGTATACCAATCTCCCAAAACTTAAATCGATCAGATACCATTTATAGAATATTTCTTCACAAACAGAGAGTATTTTGCGAAAAAATGCATTCATCGGTATAACATTTCATTCACAAACCCAGACAAGCTCGACAAAATGGTTAGGGCTTTCGCGAAGTCGTAATACCTATCATCGGAGTCAAACTCAAGCTGTAGGAGCCTCTTCGTCAAGAAGAAATTCCAGAAAACGACGGTTTTCAAACCCGAACAAAAGTAGTGAAACCAGACAAGCTTGTTTTCCTCAGAGTGAAATATTCCTTGAGCCCAAGAGCTATTGCCTGATTGCTAAAGGAATCCAGTAGAATCGGATAGCGTTTAGTATAAAATACCATAATTCACATTTTTTACTGTAGTAGTAGATGTAAAAACAAACCCGAGGAGTATAATTGAAATGGAGAAGGTTTCCTGGAGAGGGTAAGGTCAAAATTAGTTCCAAGAATTTCAAGAGACGTAGTATTCTCACCCTTTTTTTTCACCATTTTTTCTTTACGAAGGAATTATCCCATGATAATAAAATTCGGGGCACCCCTCATTACAAAATCACACAACTTAATAACAGAACCTCGATTTAGGAAATTTTGTAATTGTCAAGTATCGGGAAGTATAGCATGTGGTTGCTGATGAGGACAATATATTGTTGATGAAAATCCAAATAAATGGATAAAGGGTATGTATTATTTTGCTCATTCAACATAGATATGTCAATACATAATATTTCCATTGTATTTCCATCAATTTTCATGTAAAAATAGTAATGATATCGATGTTCAGAAGATCTTTATATTATTTATTTGTGGTAGGCACTTTTCAGAGAAGAGATATCATAAATCATTCGAAAAAACATCGATGACTGCCGAATATATATATATTTTTTGGGGGAGAGGGGGCAACTTTGCTTTAGGCTAGCAAAGATACCAACTCCGTATACAGTTGAAGGAAAACAGCATGAAAAACATATTTATTCCGTATTTCCATTTTCTTATAAATATATGTTGGTTTCCAATGAATTTCCCTCTCAAGCTTACTTCAAAAAATACATCATTCAATTAACCAGTCATTTCTAGTAAGACATGATTTTATAAGTGTTCTACATTTTGCACAATTTTATAGGTATACATTTTGCTAAATGAAGACCTAATAATAATAATGAATAAGTACATAATTCCATCAAGTAATTTCCAATTATTCACAATTTTCCTTCTGATGTATTCATGGACTGCAAGAAAAATCACGATGAACTTCGATATCTTTGAACAAAATCAATTTTTTGATTAATAAAAAATCTACAAGTCAACTATATGACTTCATAAATATTCCCTTCTAGCTGTATGAATCATTTAAGTATCTGTGTCATGCAGAGTTTCAGGAAATAGCTTCCACGGAAAAAAGTAGGCCACCTTCTATAAAACATCCAACGTACCAATTCCTGATTTTCGTTAGGTCCTTCTGCCTATTCTCAGGAATAGCTTTGAGTCCGTCCATGAAAGGATGATTCGCCTTCGGTGCCATCTTCCTCGACAGTTGCAACGGAAAAAATCAATAATCAGTAAACCGAAAAAACAGCGGCCATGTACGATCAAACAAATGAAGATTCACGAGCTGTACTTGTACAATAGATGTAGTCCCCGCACAGATCGAATGTTCTAAAGCAGACTGAACGGCTTTCGTAACTGCATTGCAAAGTGGGACATTCTCAGGTATCAGGTGAGATTTTCTTGTAAGCAGAAATTGAAAGTTGGAGAGGGGCGAACCATCAGGAGTCTCCGTTAGACATGATTATCATATTTATGACGATATTCGAGCGTACGTCTTCATTCTTGGTTTTGTGAGCGGAATTCGTGTCATCATATTTCAAACAAAGACGTCTACACATCAAGACTGACATGTTTTCATTTTTGTTCTGAATACTCTTCCGTTCAATTAACGACCAATAAAGAAACGTTGTTATATAATCGGACAGATATCCATTTTGATATCCGGATCCATATGAAAGGGAAATCACTGTAATGTTCAGAGAATGTGGGGTGAATCAAGAGAGAGGAAAGAGACAATATTTTCAAGGAAATGATATCTTCTATGCCTTTATCAAAGACGTGCATCTACATCTATACACATAAACGTTGAGATTAGACTCTTTGCTCTTCCTGAAGAGCAATTATCACAACACTAGGCTGAACAACGCCATGAAACAACATGGAGCAATTGAGAGTAGTTATCAAGAACATCAAAAACAAGAATTGCAAGGGTCTAGATGACATTTCTATTACAATATTTGAAAACTTACCTTGCTCAACTTTGGACTTTTGTCACAACTCATCAATCTGTCTTTACAATACGGTGAGTACCTGTCGTTCCTGGAGACTTCTGTCATAATTCCCATTTATAAAGAAGGACCTATTGACTACTCTTCAAACTACACGCCTATAGCACTTATTCCTACTCTTGAGAAAATCATAAAAAATCTCGTCGAAATAAAAAAAATGTATATTTTCATTATGTCAATAACATTCTTACAATTCGGATCCCAAGAAACTAAAGGTACTCATGATACTAACTACGTCATACTTCTGAATAAACTACAAAAGAATGGCTTCAGAGGCAGCACCGTTGAACAACTGAGTGTTCTTCTGAACAGACCATCAAATTTTGTATTCCTCGCAGCTCGATCCTTGGCCCTATTTTATTTCCCCTTTATATAAATGACTTAGCTCTTACAGATTTTAAAGCCAGGATTACCCTCTTTGCTGATGATGACAACACCTTATTATGGCACAATAAGCATGGGACAATCTCTGAAGACATAAACATAAAAGAGAATCGTGTGACTGTAATGAGTGATCCTTCAACATCAACAAAACTAGTATTCTTACTATTCGCTGAACCGTACTTGAAATCTACCTTGGTCGCGAAATCATAACTATTTCTTGGGCTAAATATAAATAATGAATTGAAGTTCAAGAGCCACACAAAAAACTCAACAAAGAGGTTACCCTCAGGTTGTTGCGCGCTGGAAGCCATCTCTACAGAACTAGGTTATGCCCATTCAAAGACAGCATATTTCGTTCTTATAGATTTCTGGAATTGACTTCTGGGGAGTTTGTCCCTGAGATCTATTTCGAGTGATTCTTGTCCTTCGATAAAAGGATATGTAGATATGTAAAACTGCTTCCTGGGTTACATGCAAACCTCTTTTCGAAGCCCAAATGGTTGTTTCTCAACGGTAGCCTCCCTATATGTATATATTGGTAACTATTTATTCATTTATTCATTCCAATATGGTCAAATTACAAGACATCTGGACACGTCACTAAGACTAACAATCAGTAGCCTAACAAAAGTATAAACAATTATATTTCAACACTCATTATATACATATGAATAAACAGCGACACACTCAGTTTAACATATGAGTTAACAATGGTTTGTAGATACATACTATTCTAAAAAATTGGTATCGAACTATTTGTCCAACGAGTATAACGAGTGCTGTAATAGGAGTTGTTTTGTCTGACGTTTGAAAGTTTAAACATCTGTTATATTCTTCAGAACATCAGGTAAATGATTGTATAATTTCAAAAGCATCACAAAACAACTTTTTGCCGTTGGTGTAAGTCTATGTGGGGGTAGTCGAATCGCTTACCTAGCTCTCATATTGTAGTTGACAATTTCACCAGATGCAATGTATTCAGAAATATTCTTTTGATGAATATGACACTTTTGAAAATATAAAGTGATATTACAGTTAGAATGCCTAGTTCTTTGAATATATTTTTGCACGAGTACCTTCGGTCTTTGAACGTCATTGTTCTAAACATTTTTTTCTGCAATATTAAGAGAGACTCGATTTTTTTTGAGTTCCCCCATATGTTTATTACATAGGATAATGTAGAATTGATATATGAATCATAATAGGTGAGCAGAATATTTCTATCCACAAATTTTCTTAGTCTCCACAACACAAAGCAGTGAGACGAAATTTTTTTAGCACCATATTATATGTGAGTGTACCAATCTTAATGTGAATCCATATTCACTCCAAGAAATTTAACAACAGTCGATTTGACAAAGAGAAGAGTTATCATATCTCACTAGCAGACTGTAATCCAGATTTGAGGCAGAAAACTGTACTAGATCAGTTTTCAGCGCATTCAGAATAAGGTGATTTTTTTACTGTATTCATTAAGGCTCTTATGTAGTCTGTTGAAACCACACTGAGGTTACTTATGGAGGTACCAGATGCAGCTACTGAGAGAACATCGGCAAATATAGAGTAGGTTGACAATTACTAAAATATTCAGGTAAGTCATTTACGAAAACAGTAAAAAGTAGGGGTCCCAGGATACTTCCCTGCGAGACTCCTGTCTGTATACTTTTATTTGTGGAGTAGAAGTTTGCGTCATGAACCCCTCAGATGCACCTTCTGGATCCTGTCTGCTAGGTATGATTCCAACCAGCTATAGAGCTGTTCTCTGATTCCATAGAAGTATAATTGTTTTAGTATTAGTTCGTGATTTACAAGATCGAACGCTCGAGAGAAATTATCTGCTTGATAAAGAAACATCATTTGTCTGGTGGAACCACATTACTTTTTATAATTAAAGATAATTATGGTGTAGAAAAGATTCAGAGAAGCCGTCAAAATGATACCTGTTGATCTATCATACAGTTCAGGAGTACTTTCGTGATACTTTCGACTCTTAATACACCGACGAATAACCCTAGTATACGCTTAAGTATTTCTATGAATGCTCTTTTCATGGATCATATAAAAAAGTGTCAATTGAAAGATTCAAAGTCGCAATTGCCAGAATAAATCTGTCAATTGGCAGATTCGAAGTCGCAATTGCGAGATTTTTTATTTTTGCAATGGCACCAATAGGCCTTAGTACAAATAGCCACAGACAGAATGATAGAAGCAGAAACCTAATTTATCAATCTACTTTTTGGAGGTAATCTTTGAAAACGTCTTAGCCTGTTTATAATTGACATAAATTCTGACTTCAATTTATTGGAGAAAATTAACTGAATAGTTCGAGAAAAAACTGTGCTCCAATGACAGCTTTCAGCATTCCTTGGAAAGAGTCAGAATTATGATATCAATGAATTCCGAACATTCGATTTCGTAATACCCAAATTCCATAAATCTACCAGTATGAGATGAAAAAGGAAGAAAATCGTCCTACTTTCGAATATTGCTTCCATTGTTTCAAATAAGGACACGTAGTCAGATGTTTCTTGAAGCCAGATGAATTATTAATAATTATAAGAACAGACAGCAAACACTTCTTCATATTTTACGAGACAAGTTAAAAACGTGACGGAGCAAACATAATGACCTGTACCAAAAAAGATCCAACAAAAGAGGATACCGTCACTGACCTTTATTTCATTATAAACAATAAATCCTCATTTAAAAAATTCAAATTCGTTTTTATTATTAGTTTTTGTCGATGCAGAAGTTGAATATCATGCCTTTTATAATCAAGAGTTTTATTTGTGTAGAAGAAAAAATAATATTGGAGGTTGAACTTATTGTAACAAAAATAATAATTGTTATCAATAGTGGATAATTAGCTTCTTATCAACATACTGAAAATATACATACGTACAGCGCAATATGCATTTTTAAGTCGTCATGTTGAAAACATGATTTTTTTTCCAAAAAATACTCGGAATTGATCATCAAAAAATTTGACCAGTTACAAATACCAAACGATCGGCAAATCTGGTCACCTATGCCTTATTAATGGATGTCAGAAAATAATGGAACAATCATCTACAAGGGCAGCGACTTGCCGGTCTGGGGATCACAGAGACAATACTTACGTGCCTTACCACAGTCCTAGATAATGTTGGATCTTTCGCCATTACATATCTGTGTAATGAAGGGAGAAAGCCCTTGCTTTCAGCCGGACAATCCAGGTTCGAATCTTGAGAGTACCAGAAATTTTCAACTTTGTATCGACCAGTCATGGAGCCAAAGTAGTTCAGATTCATAAATTGTAAGTACCAAAAATTCCGTGCTCGCACATAAGCTTCTGACAGATTTCCTAGGACCGTGGATATTCGTTTACAAGAAAGAAAGCAAAATCATAAGTGATCGCCAAACATGCGCATCAAGCTATCTATAGTAGGGCGGAAATGGGCAAGAGACAATGAAAATGGTTGAAACCAGATTTGTAGATCATGAAATCATCTTCTGAAATAGTCCCCGACTTTTTCCCTTCGAAGCCACGATATCGCGAATTTGAACTCCGAGTAGACGTATTATTTACACATTTTGTATAATCTGGCAGCCACCTTTGCCTCCTGAATGAATATGTATACATTTATGATTGAAGGGGATTTTATGTCTCTCTTTTTCATCTCATTTTCAGTTGGCAACAGGTTTTAGCACTTATATTCAATACCCCTATGCAGTATCATTTCAACTGGAAAACATTAACTTTTTATTTTTATTGTATCACTTTATCCAGGACCGATTATCGAGTCACAGGTATATCAACAATAATAAACATCACCTCGAAATGTTGAATTAAATTATACTGACGTCAACTTCCATATTATGGAAGATTCAGTCCTCAGGTATACAGAACTAAGAGGCAAAACAAATGATACAGTTTGACGTCAATATTCATTTGCTTCTCTAGATGGCTCTGCAGACATAATTACTTCTGAAGATGTTAACCTTCGTTATCGAAACGCTTGTCGTGTGAGAGTTTGATGTTAGAGCGATTGATCTTTATGAAAAATTTCCAGCTGATTGAATTACTATGAATATTCATTATACCACTGCTGAAGCTAGACTAAACACGTGTTGCTCTCTTGTAAAATGTCTTGTGAAACCCACGTCATAAAGAGTATCGTTCAATTCCATGAGTTATTTTTCACATCAGTTATTAAGCTCTCATCTCATAAGAGATTCAACTTATATATTCAACATCAATTGGGATATTTCTGATATCCAATCTCGGAGAGAGTAAAGGCTATATGTGCTGAAAGTTGAGAGCATCAAAGAGGTCTTACAGTTGAACGTGTTATTCTTAGCTCCCCTTTCATATCATAAGGGAAGAAGCCCATTGAGGAAGCATTGTTCATGTTTTCTGGGGTGATTATTAGTAATACCTGCAAACAATCATCTCTTCTTCACAGTCGCACTATCCATCAGAAATTTGCTAATCAATTCATTGAAATTGTCGGAACATATAACTCTTTCTTCATAGCTACCAAGATGACTTCTACAATAAATTGGTCAGGGTCTCATATATAAATTCAGCAAAGAACATATTCAAACCCCAATTCATCATTTCACTCGTTTTGTCTATGAAGGTTAATTTTTTTGACTATAATTAATATCTTGATTAATCGATTGACAGATTAGAGTTTCACTGATATCTCTAGCCTTGCTGAAAAAATTCAGATCAAACACATTGCAAGAAGAAGCGATCAAAAACTTTCCCCAGGCAATAAGTTGAATGTGAAGCTGCTCTCTCTCCGTTACTATATAATTATGAAGTATAATTATTATTAAATGTGGGGTTCACCAATGAAACTCACAGGGATTATTCCAAAAATTAAAGCTCACAGACCCTATAAGCGATTTGTTGCACTTCTCATTGGAGTTGAATCCTCTCAACATTCAGTCAGCTTGAAAAACATGTTTTCACGAATGATGTCTGTGCTGAAGTACCTAAGATACTTTGGACTTTCACCTTTGGAGTAATCTTTCACAAAGGTGTTTCAAAGAATTTACAACCCATATGAGTAAAAGTGAATTTTAAACCAGATCATCCACGGCAGCAAACTCATGTTATTTTTGTGTTTCCACTCAATTAATGAATGAGAACTAATGAAATCGAAACATTCGAGTAGAACGAGTTTTAGCAATTGATTATTGTTTACATCTGAAATAGTTTCACTTTCGTTGCCCCTGAACTAGAAAACTTGATAAACAAAAGTTTCAACGGTGCAGTATCTTTTCAACCGTCCAAGATTAAAGCCATATTTCTTCAGGTATTACCACTTTTCATTGTCACTCAAATCACTCAGATATGATTCGTACCTATTTTATTTATTCAAATTAAAGAACGAATGAAAAATGTAAATACCTGCTCAATAACAGTATAAGTTTGTTCAGTACACTTTGAATGTGCCGTTCTGAAGGTTCACAAAATGTGGTGTTGAGGAATTAGAGGTAAGTGCTTTCTCTTCCTTCATTTCACTCGTGTTATCGAAAATTGTTTGAACAATAATAGTTGAATAAGTCTCGATCCCATTTATATCTTTGACCTGACATATAAATAGATAGACAGATACCAACGATGAAATATTCATCTGTAGATATTATTACAGAAGGTGACAATATGAAAACTTTTCGGGTCGTCTTGCTACGTCGAATTCTTGCTACGTCGAATTCTTCCTACGGCGAATGTCATTCTCTCCATGACGTCATTGAAACACGAACGTTTCCGATGATGCATGGTCCATACACCCCATTGTGGAAAGTTCGCCGTAGGAAGAATTCGACGTAGGAAGAATTCGACGTAGGAAGAATTCGACGTAGCAAGAATTCGACGTAGGAATACGCACCCAAACTGTTAGTGTCAATATTTCCGAAACGTGAGGATAGTTATATTCAATATCTGTCCAAAATTGTTTTGTAGGGTAGATCCTAATTTTTTTGTGTTCTTAACCTTTCACAATCTGAAAAAATTAGCATTTTTATTGGATTTATAAAAGTGTAGAAGAGTAGATTTTCAAACTTACCCAAAAAGATGCTGCACAAATCAAAAAAATGTTCTTTCTAAGTGGAACACGTTGTTGTGGTGTACCCCAAGGATCAATTCTCGGTCCGCTTTTATTCCCCATTTATATAAACTCACTACCAAATTTGATGTTGAATGGAATAGTCAAATTATTTGCTGATGACACCACCATCATATATTTTTCGGACAGTTATGAAAAAATCAAAATTGATATGCAATCTGATTTGGATAGAATTCTCATTTGGTTACATCGACATGAATTAACGCTGAATTTCAATAAGTCCTCATATATGAACATAGCTAAGAGGGTAGTCAACGCCCCATCCGATCTCAATAACAATTCTATCAAATATACAGAAACAACTAGATTCTTAGGTTTATATATTGACGAAAAATTATCGTGGAATTAGCACATTGAAAAAATTCGAAAAAAAGTATCTCCTCTTATTGGAATTCTTTTCAAAATAAGACACTTCCTTTCTCTGAAAATTTTGAAGAATATTTATTTAAGTCTTATTTATTCAAAACTACATTATCTCATTCCTGTTTGGGGTACTGCAAATAAATCTATAATGAAACCTCTCAAAACTTTACAAAACAAAACAATAAAGTGTATTTACAAATCATCGTATTCAGAATCGACATCAAATTTATACAAGCGAAACAAACTATTGGAAATAAATTCTCTTCATAAACTCAAAATCAGCTGTTTTATCCATTTTATCAGAAATAGTACTGAAAAATCTAATCTTATTTTCAACGAAATTTGTGATAATCACAATCACTCTACAAGACAGAAAAATTTGTTGGCAACGAATAAAATTCAATCAGATATTGGCAAAAAATCAATATATCATAGTGGTGTCGTGATAAATAAAATAAAATTCAAGCAGAGTTTGAAAGACTTTTTATTCAGCTAATAGCTATTAAGAAAAAAATTTCTTCCCCTTTTTTTTCTTTATTTTTTTTTTTATTCATTCTTTTTTCTTCTTCGCTTAATTGACCTTCGCGTAGAACAATTTCATTTTTTACTGTGTGTATTTTTTTTCAAAACTCATCATGATTTTGTGCTTATGGTTATTCCCTAATTATAAACATGTAATGTTTCTTGGGATAATAAATAACTTACTATATATTCTACTTGTGTGATCTCTATTGGCAGTGAGAATGTGTTCTGGTGATTTAAAACAACCAATCTGTATGTTCTTGATGTATGTATCGTGTCCACTCTTTCGCACTTCTAAAGGTCTGGATGTTTCACTCACATATTTTTGACCGCTCGAACAAGGAATTTGATAAATACAATTCTTTGTGTTTTCTGTTATGTTAATTGGTTCAGTGTGTGTTAGAATGAAACGATGGATGTATTAGTTTCTGTATAATAATCAAATTAATGACATGAGAGCGGCATTCAGTCAAATTAGAATTCAAGAAAAATGAAGGTCCTCGAGAGGGATTCGAACCCACGTCTTCCATTAACTAGATGGATGCTCTAACCACTGAGCTATCGAGGACACTGGTGTATGCTACAAGATCAATAGATCAAACTGGTTTTACCGTTAAGTATGTGACTCTTGGCTTCTCAATCACATCAGGAGGAAAGGGGACCATTTGGAAATCATTGGTCCAGCTTTCTGGGGTGAGTATTAGTGAACCCTGCAAACAATCGTCTTTTCTGTACGGTCGCACTATCCATCAGAGATTTGCTAATCAATTCATCAAAATCGTCGGATCATATCACTCTTTCTTCATAGCTACCAAGATGATTTTTACAATAAATTGGTCAAGTCTCATACATAAATTCAACATAAATCACATTTATACCTCAACTCACTTTCAAACTCTATAAAAATTATATTTTTTCGAAAATACTAGATAATTCGATAACATTTCTATTCAGAATCCTTTTTGAAAAAATAACTCCAAACACTCTTCGAAAAGAAGCAATAAAAAACTTGTTGCAGAGGTCAGAAGGGGATTAGGGGAAGTTAGGGGAAGTGTGCTCACCGACGTCGGTGATTGGCCTTGGTAGCGGAAATAGGCCGACGTTGAATGAAGAAATAAAAATAAAGAGGTCAGAAAGTTGAATATGAATCTGCTCTATAAATTGGTGAATGTAGCCGTTACCACATGGGAGAAGATCGTGGTATTTCTCATTTTGCATAAATGTGCGCTATATTACTAAATGATCCTGACGTATAATTATTCTGAAATGTGGAGTTCGGCAATAAACCATCACAAATCATTTAACCGATTTGTTGCATTGTCAGCGATTTCATTGAAATTCAACTTGATAGTGTTACGATATTTCCTTGGGTTTGTTTATTAAAACTCCAAACAACACTAAACTACTTCCATTACAACTCTTCATCACAACACGATACAATCATTCAAACTGCTCAACTCAACTATCCAACGCTCTGTACTAAAACAGTCCGATGAATTCTGATGAACTCCAAAAATCCACTTAGCTCCACTAAGCTAGAAACTCTGATAAACTCTCCACTTAGACTTCTGCCATTTTTATACTTGCGTATGCCTATGGAGAATCATCCATATGGGCCTCGATGATGTGTATCTAATTTTATACGCGGGCCGAGATTTCCTAGAAAATGACGTTCTCTCTTCGAGCCCTCATATTATTTTGCGTTTACGAGCGACAGGGCTGGTGCTACGTAACAATAGGATCAGTATTTCCAATCTTTTTTAGTTATCTTGGAAATCTTACGAGCATATCATCACGAAAGACTGATTCACTGTTCGTGCAAGAGTAATATACCTTCATCTTCCACAAAGGAGTAGAAATTTTATTCACGATCATTCAAAAATGTGCTCATTTATGACCTACTTTTAGGATGAAAAGTGACGAATTGTTCACCCAGAAAAAGACGAAGTAGGCAAAACACTTTGTCGACCTCTTGCCACTTTCCCAACTCCGTCTACTTTTTTATTCTGCTCATCAGAATCCATCAAGTCCTTAGATCCTCTCTCGCGTGTACACACCAGCGAAAACAAGAAGCGGGCTATCGGCTATCATTGGCATGATATTACAGAAATGACCGTGTCTAGAACCACGCTAACGTGGATCTTGCTTCCAGAGTTCTTCCACGCAAAATGCGTCATTTGAAAATAGTGGATATTTCGCTTTTGATCAAAGTTGATTGCGCGTCAATCCCCGCCGATTTAGCGAGGAGCATTACTTCTGTGATTTTGAGAACAAAATATCTGAGAAATAAAAAAATTGGATTCGTCGAAAATGCTCGATTGAGGAATCTATCTATACAGTATGATTCACACATGGGTTAATTTTGAACATCTTGGTTTGAAGAAAGCTTCGGATATAAATACATGGATACATTTTTAATTCAAATATTTTAATTATCAGATAATTATGTATCTGAAAACACTGTTCTGAAATTGTTCGTTTCCATTAACCAGCTGACGAACGTCAACCCTCAGAAGTCGAAACTTGTGCGAGCAATGGATCAACGAGGCCTAATCTTTTAACGTGCGGTTAACCAGCACGATGGCCTGGCGGGGAATCAAATCCCGGTCTTCCGCTTTTAAGGCGAATGTGCTAAACTCTACAGTACCGAGAACCAGAATCAGAAAAACGAATGGGGAGTTTATACACTCAACGAGAATGAAGTAATGGGCAATGTAATCAACCATTTGAAATTGAGGTGTTTAATGCAGCATCTGGTGAATTCACTGTATTGAGCAACACGGGGGCTAAAGCCTAGACTATGACGTTCACATATATACATGTAAATGATATCAGCATCCTCGTTGCCGTTGTAAACTCGCCCTTATAAATATTCCAGAAATACATTATATACCCAAATATATTTCAGGAAATTAAATACCCAAATATATTTCAGGAAATAACTTGTTTTTGTTCACACCATCATAATCAATAATGCATCTCTCTGACTTCAGATGACATTAGCGTGGATTCATCACAAAGATAATGCTCCAGGCAAAATCGGCGTGGATTGATCATAAGAGAATGGTCCTCGCGAAAGTAGCGTGGATTACTCAGGAGAGAAAAAGAACCACGAGAAACGTTAACGTCACTTTCCTCGTTAGACGTAATTTGCGTGGAGCAGTTCTGGAAGCAAGCACGTTAGCGTGCTTCCAGACACGGCCTACAGTCATTACACATGATCTCAGTACCAAACGGACAGAATAGATATATGTACTCACCTCTTGAATAACTAACAACTTTGGCACGTAACCGTTTTATTAGCCATTTTCTCAAGTACAGAATTCAGCGCACTTGTCACTCAGGGCCAGTCCATTTTTATTCTCGAAAATGGCGTTAATATTTGAGTAATACAATTATTGTTGCCATTCGCAATCATCCTCGTCAAACTTAACGGAAATTTATGATGACGAACGCATTTATCAAAACTGAAGAAGCTAAATTGTTAATTAGTCTAACCTCTACGTAGTGTTGTTACTTACTTGTGTGTATCTATGAAATAAATAAGAACCAATTAATTCATATCATTCAAGTAAAACGAGTTTTAGCAATCATCAATTATTATTGTTTTGTTAAAATAATTTCACTTCTGTTGCCCCTGAACTCGGAAAATTGATAACAAGAGTTTCAACAATCCAGTATATTTTCAACCGTCCAAGATTACAGCCAGAATTCTTTAGGTATCATCATTCATCATTGCAGTTTCTACTGTAGCCGACTTTTTGTGGCTTGAGTCACTTGAATCAAATTGAAGAAATATTAAAAGATGTAAAACCTGCTCAAGAACGTAATATGTATTAGTTCTTTCGGTAAACCTGAATGTGCCGTTCTGAAGGTTATTAAAATTTGGTGTTAATATATTAGAGGTGAGTGCCTTCTCTTTCTTCAGGTCATTTCACTAGGTAGTGTTATTTGAGAGTTATTGCAAACTTGCAGAATGTATATACCGTATACGTTATACCTTATACCTAAGATGTCTAGAAGGATGGTGTACTGAGTTATACCTGGGTATGTTTGGGGTATACTTGGCGACACATGCCTACTATGATCATAAGCATCATGGCTTTTCGAAATCAAATCAGTTCAGATGGTGTTTGCAACGAAAAGAGTGACAAATTTCCTAGGAAATGTATAAACGGCCGACCTGACGGCTGGCTATACTTTTACTTTTGGAAGCTGACTGATCAACAACCTATATTATCTGTCTAGAATACTGGCCAAATTCCCTATAATTGTCTTCCTTTCATTCGATTTTGTTTTTTATGAGTATGACATTAGATTTTGCTCATTTTGTTGACTGCTCGAATCAAAGAATATAGTTTGTCGATCGATCGGTTGACTATGCACTTCCAATTAGCGTCAACTAGCGATGAAATTGACACACACCACGATACGTAAAAATGACACTAATGACAGAAAAGTGTCGCCATAAAATTCTAAACAATATCTCATCGGTCCCAGCACCATCCTTCTAGACATCTTACTTATACCTTAGCGCTATATATCGATGTACGTACGACGTTACAACATATCAAATTTTGTTTACTATTGCGCATGCGTACATTTCATTGTAAGGCATACCGTATACTCCAGATGATTTGCAAGCACTGTATATTATCGTAAGATTTGTTTGAACAATCTCATGAGGTGGTTTTGAAGAAATATTATTCCTTTTGATTTCGCATTTCACTTCTAAGTCTGTACCCCATTTCTTTGGTTAGACATCAAAATATTACTAAAATGAATTTTAAAAACAGATAAAGCAATAATGAAATTTGAAAACTCTTCAGCATGAGAAGTTCCGAAGTTTCAGAAATCCCCAAGATCTATAACTGAAGTTTTGTAGGACATGAATAATATGTATAACCCTGTTTACTGGAAGTAATTTCGTTTTCGTTTGAAAGTCACTTTTCCGTGGTGCATGTTTTGTTTCAGTTTTTCGTATAAATTCCGATATTACCTCTCAATTTCTTGAGATTATGCTAGGTTAAAAAACTACGAAAAAATAGTTCGTTCATACCACGAATTGGATAAAAAAAATCGACCTGTCCAAGGTTTTCCTCCAAAAATGTTTTATCTGTCATGCGATTATTTACCATTGTTAATCCATTGCTCGCATCATCTGATTTTTTCAACCCATTGTTAACCAGATTCGAAGAAACATTTCAAACGATGTGTCACACGTGGTATGTGTTCTCATGTCAAAAAGTTGGGGGGGAAAGAGCTTGGTGGGAGCGTGGATGGAATGGAAAATGTCGTTGAGAGTGAAAATGTGCCCCTATGCGGATCCAGTTACGAGGCTCAGTGATTTTTTATATTTTCATTCGTTTCAAAAATATTCATGGTGGGAAGTTTTCAAATTGTCACCTGAATCAAATTCTCATCTAGGAGCATTGAAATATTTCATTCGAAAATGATCATAGAACAATTCTTCATACATGAGAGAATATTGAAATGAAGTATATTTTATTTTGTACAATAAATTAATCATAATCATTATAATTATCACTCAGAATCTTTATTTTTGTTGAAAGATTTAATATTATGAATAATTCAGTAGAGGTTATATTTTTCTTCGATTCTCAGTTGTACACACTATATCGTTTCACGTAAGCAAGTTTTCTTAGTTATTGGTTGTTATCAATCAAAATCAAAAACTTTTCAGCTTATCATGGAACTAGACTACAAATTTACCCCAGAAGAAGTTATATCGAGAGGTATGACCACCGAAGAAAATCTGAAAACTGTCAAAACTTGGTTGTCCACATTAGAAGATGAATATTTACCACCAAAAATTCAAGACCATTCATTAGTTTTGTTCCTCATATCCTGTGCCAATGATATTGAATTGACCAAAAAGACGATACTCTCTTTCTACAAGCTCAAATATAACGCGCCTGAACTTTTTGATGATAGAGATCTTGAAGGAGGCGACCTACAACTCGGACTCAATACAGTGTGAGTATGACTCATTATTCAAATAGCTTTCTAATAAGTAAACCGGAACTAGTTCGTTGACAAACCGAGTGAAATAATGGCGAACTAATTCTCTTCAGTGAATCTAATATGTCTGTCAGAAAGATACTTTCCTGGCTGATACCACTCTGGACTTTGACATCTGACGGACATCTGTGCAATAATCATCAAAGAAGGCACGCTCTGAAGTACTTTTTTTTTTATACGCAGATTCACACGGAAGGAGAGCCCTGTAATGTTCAAAGAACACCGCGTGAATCAAGGGACAGGAGATACGAATTAACATTCATTTTGAATTTCTGTTTGTAAGCCTTAGGGAAAACCTCTTCTGGTAAGGAGTTCCGAAGCTCAGCTGTTCTATTGAAAATAGATCCCTGAGCAAGAGAGGTTCGACAGGTTTTCAAATTCACAACAAAGGAGTGGGAATTCTGTAGATATTGTCAAGGAAGGAACGATTGATACCTATTCTGAAGAGAATCAACCGTGAAAGTATCTATAGAAGAGTGACAAGTCTCCGACCCTCCTACGATGTTTCAATGAAGTGAGCGAGTCTGTGAGCGAAGAATCACCAACAGGACGAATTGCCTTTCTCTGAATAGAATCGAGAAGCCTCAATGAATGTTTTGGTGGCGAACTACACCCCTGAGAAGTGTGTTCCATGACAGGTCGTATCTGATCCTTGTAGATCATTAGAAGCTGACAAGAAGTGAAGTATTTCTTCGCACGAAACAGAAATCCAAGTTTCTGGGAAGCACCTTCAGCGATCGATCCCACATGGTTCTCCCATGAGGGACTATCACTGGTCGTAATTCCCAGCATCGAGATACTTGATTTTGTAGGAATAGTTACTCCTGACATCTGAATACTAGATGACGATAGATCGGCTTTTCTTGAGAAGTGACATGTCTGGGTTTTCGTAGTATTAAATTCCACCAAGTTCATGTTACCCCATTCTATTATTTTTACCAAGTCGTCGTTAATTTTATTGACGTGAATGTTTCTTTGAATTTTTGTTTCTCGAGCTGGTATGGGTGAGTATGGAAGAGAAACTGGTATGAAGAGTACTGTCGTTCGCAAAACTATGTATTGAACAAGATGTTTTCTCGAGCAAATCATTGATATGAAGCAGGAACAAAGTGGGCGCCAGAACTGAACCCTGTGGAGCACCTGTATTTATTGGAAGAATATCAGATGATACTGCAGCAACAACCACAAGACAGAGCAAACCATAAGACGGCAGTTAAGAAAGGAGACCCCGATGCCAAACTCGATCGAACGCTTCTGAAATATCGAGTGCAACAGCTAGCGTTTCTCCGAATTTCTCAATTGAATGCTACCAAATATGAGAAACGTAAGCTAATAAGTCACCGGTTGATCTTTGATGGCGAAATCCATATTGTCGATCATTAATTATTCCTGATTTCTCTAGATATTTGATGAGCTTCATATTGATTGCTTTTTCTATGACTTTGTCATCGAACAACAGTGACAGCTCGACACAGAGAGGGAGCAGTTGCTCCATCATCAGTACAGGGCAGGTCCACACCGACAACCCAAAGGCCATCGGTGCCCAGTTTGCGTGGCGTAGCCAGGAAAGCAGTCTTTTTTTGATGATGAACATCCGCCCAACTTTGTTGGAAACGTTCGGTTTGCCATCTCTCGGAAAAACAACGGATTATTTCCGTTTTTAGTTTCGCCTTTTCGGAGGCTGGCTTGTTTGGGGATTGCTTGTAGACATATAGGTAGTCAATTCCTGTGTGAAATTAATTTGAAGCGTTTTTATTACGCCATCTACAGTAAAATGTCGATATTTCCGTTTACTTGAGAATGCACGAAAAAGTTGCCTACTCTGAAGGGAAAACTAGGAGCAAAGTTATTTCTGTCAGTTTGACTGAAATGTAATGATGAAGTTTCAAAATGGAGTTGACGATAGAAATTAATGAAGGATATGAAAGTTTAGGCATTGAAATAATATTCCGAACATGAATGATCTAAGAAATTGACTGAAAAATTTCACTTCTGTTTCTGAATTCGATTGCCATCTTTTGGTATTATGTGTAAGTAATCATGAAAATGTGTGATTTAGGCTGGGACGTCCGTAAGAAAAATTCATGAAAAGACATGACTTGGAAACGTAATCACTAGTGCCATCTACCTGTAGTATCCATCCCCTCGAATGATATTTCCATGACTATATCTCTAAAATCGCCACTATTCATGGGTACGCTCGAAGACTGGCTCTAAATCGAATATTTTAAGTAAACAATTTGTTCAGGCCAGTCTCAACTCACCTACACTGTAGGTTGACGGACTAACACCTATCAGAAAACAACTACTCCCCTGGCTAATACCACGAAGGGCGTTGGATTACATTCAACAGGTGTTGGCACGGGATTCTTCACAGAACAAAATTTCGCATATGCTCTTGGCGATTCAACTGTCATAATTAATTTTCAATAATTGGGACGGGACACACTTGCAGACCGGTTTCGGGCTATTTGGCCTCTCGTTAGTGCAAGGCAGTGCCATCATCAACAAAAGTCGATGACTTTCCACAATAAAAAATCATATTCGAACAGAGTTTCTTCCCTAGACCTCGGCTGATACAAACAACAAGCAAAATAGCCGTTTCTTCATTCAGAATATTTGATTTTAAGCCAGTCTTCAAGCATACCCATGAATAGTTGCGATATTCGTTATTCCTTTGTACTAGGAAATGGGCCATGCGGATATATGCTCTTGGTTAGAACCTAGTCTACGGGCAGATGCCGCAGCAACGGCTATTTTGCTAGTTGTTTGTATCAGCCTAGGTCTAGGGAAGAAACTCTGTTCGAATATGATTTTTTATTGTGGAAAGTCATCGACTTCTGTTGATGATGATACTGCCTTGCACTGACGAGAGGCCAAATAGCCCGAAACCGGTCTGCAAGTGTGTCCCGTCCCAATTATTGAAAATTAATTATGACAGTTGAATCGCCAAGCCCAGGAACTGAAAGTTAGTTCCGACAGGAACTGTTGATTTGATGCTGTTGAGTTCCGAAAGGAACTGTTAGTCGGCTTCAGTTGCAGTCTGATACGAATTCATATATAAGTCGATTGTGCCCTACAATCGACGGTAGTAGAACCCCTTATGGAAGTATCCTTCTATGATTATTCGAAAACAACCAGCTAGTTTTCTCCTAAAGACGTCTAGTATTCAGCTTTTCGAATATCGGAATATATATCGTTCCTCAAATATCGAAATAATATCGCCTAAATGCGTATTCAAGTTTATTTGCGGCTACTGCTGCTAATTCTTGATTTTTACTATAAGTCGTAGGTACTCTCTCTCTTTTACCATGCCCCCCCCCCCCGGGGTTGAGCGCCCAGGATGACGTGATGCCATATCCAGTTGCCTGGATACGAGACCTCGCCGTCCTCCATTTTCCTTTCCACCCCCGCCCTCTCAGGAGCGGACCTCAACCTGCTGCTGGGCACTTCAGCAAGATTGAAATCTAAACCGCTTTGGTTGGAAATCAGCCTTTAGGTGCTATTGCTTCCTCTCTATCTGTTTATGTGTTCGCGCGCGATGTCTGTTGTGTGGTGTGAAGTGTACTACCCGAGTCGCTGATGCGACTCTTATACTCACCTAAGCTTGGAAGGCCTCGGGTGTTTGTCCCTCTCGCGGAATCTGGGATCGTCCATGTTCAGTGCGTTGTGGAGGTCACGCAGCGCTGGGTTTGGATTACTCCTGATACGCTCGAAGATGCTTTCGGCGTGGTCTCGCAGGTATTCGTCGACGTGCCAAATACTAAGGTTCAGGTCCCGGTAGATGTATCGGTTGGGGCAGTAATGAGGAGCGTTTACGGCCGCCCGCAAGCAGATGTTCATAAACGTTTGGAACATTGATCTGTATGACTGCGCGCAATGGCCCCATGCCGCCGAGGCATACAGTGCAATGGGGAGCAGGATCGTTTTGATAAGAAGCAGTTTCACCTGGAGATCCATGTTATTTCTTCGACCTATTATGGGATCTAGGTTGTGCCGTGCGGCTTTCGCCAGGTTCAACCTCTGTCGGGTAGTGTGGGACCTGAAAGTCAGCTTGTTGTCCAAGTCGACTCCTAGGTATTTTGAGATTTGTTGGTGCTGCATACACGTGTCTGATGAATCAGGGGAAGTCGTATTTCGTGTAAATATATTTATTTAAAAATCGCAGAGCGCTTTCGGGAGTAAAAATGACTGAAATATTTTTCGCTATTTCTATTTTATTTTTAATATCAATCCTAAATCTGCTGGTTGTTAACAACAGTTTTCGATTTTTAATTATGGAAAGTCATCGACTTTATGTCGATGATGACACTGCCTTGTACTGACGAGTGGCCGAATAGCCCGACAGTGTGTCCGTCCCTATGATTGAAAATCAATTCCTTCATTTTTATCGCCAAAAGCAAATGCAGGATTTTCTTCTGTGAAAAAACCTGCACTGGCACCGACTGTGAAGATTGCCAAGTCGCAATGAAACTACTTGGGTTACTAACGAAACTTTTTTAACACTAACAACTATAAGGAAATACTACTACCTAACAGTAAGGAAATCTTGATTTTTTCTTCAAGAAACTTCGTCTGGAATGTGAAAATCTCCCAGCGATTTGCGGAAAAAAACTTGAATCCTTACTGGATCCCAGCTGGGATATTCTCAATTGAAATATCGACTATTCGCCGAGTGCCACTAGTTTCAATTTCAAAAATTCATTATTAATTTCAGTCACTTATCCAGTATACCGGTGAGAACAGACGAAGGATATGCTATCCATTATTTCAAACTGAATGATAGTAACTATAACAATTTCGATCTGGCAACTGCCATGAAAATTTCGTATATGATAATGGATGTAACTCAAGAAAAGGATCCGCCTCCTGAAATACTCGTCGTGATCGATATGAAAGGGGTAAGTTGAAAACTTGAAATTGCATTGTCATTCAGGCAATTCCTCTTTTACTGAACAATTTCTAACATTACCCTCTATAGAACGCGCGAGAAAGAACAAATTTGATGATGTTTCAATATATACATCTGACAGCTTCAAGTGGGGATGTACAGAAAGAATCATCTCAACTCCCCTCTAACTTTTTATATTTTCTAACGATTAGATATGAAAAAAATTATTGCTTAATATTCTGATGATTTCGATACCTTCGTAAACATTCAAATGACCTTATGTAACAAAATTTCGAAACTCACAAATATGCTGATATCATTGTTTTTTTTTCAGTGTGGCCTCATGCACATGACAAAAATGAAAATGGGGCTCATCAAGAAATATTTGAACTTCCTACAGGACGCACTCCCAATCAGAATAAGAGAAATTCATTTCCTGAATAGTGTTTATTTTGTAGATAAACTCCTAGATATCGTAAAAGTATTCATGAAAGGTGAACTTATGAAACTGGTAAATGATATTTTAAGGATAGCTCGTTACAAAATTGAGTTACTCATATTGATTTCCAGCTGCACTTCCATCCACCAGGTCTTGGGCAAGAGAAACTATTTCAAATAGTTCCAAAAAAATGTCTACCGAAAGATTATGGTGGTGACCTTCCTTCTGAGAAAGAACTTCACAAAATAACTTTACAACAGTTTGAGGGCAGGCAGGAATTTTGGAAAATGGAAGAACGAATCCGAAAGGAAGCCCCAATTTGGAAAAAGAAATGTTGAATTTTGATAGGGCATGTTCAGTAAATTCATTCAGATATATTCTGGTGTTAGCAAAGTAGAACTTTTTAATATTAGCAAAGGGCATTTTCCACCAAAGAATTCATACCTTATCTGTCTAGTGTTCTCCAGAACAAAAATTTTCTTTCATAGAATCCTACCATTATACAAACGGCTCAGTGAAGAAAAAGAAGTTCGGCAATTACGTTTTATAGTCTAATCTATAAAAAGTATAGAGTCCAATCAATAAAAAGAATGAAGATTTTTTTTTCAATAAGGATACTATTTCCAATTCTAACAAAAATTATACGATAGATCGGCCATCATTTGTTACATATTCCACTATAAATTCGGTTAGGTTCGACTTGAGTGCATCTACACGGCTCTTCCACTGCAAACCTGTAGGGGTTATCACACTAGATTTATACTTCACCAAATAAATCAAGCTTCTTGGCAAAGCCGATCAATTTTTGGTGAATGATCTTTCAGATCCGAGGGAAGGAGTAAAACTCTGCTAAACATCAAAGACCTGATTCTGCTCGCGGCGGGGCAGGCACACAGTATATGCTCTACTGCTTCATCTCGTTCTGAACAAAGACGGCATGCCGGATCTTCCAGTCCAACTCTCGTCATATAATGTTTCAGACGACAGAGTCCTGTCAAAAAGCCTATTAGACGACAGCGTAGATCATCCCTGCTGTTTGGTGCCAAATATCAAAGGCAGAGGCGTCTTTACCTATAGTGCAGGGTGTGCGGCGCACACGGGCGCCGGGTCTAAGGGGGCGTCGAGCGCCCTAACACCACTGCGCCCGCGCGCCCTTGCCGACGTCGGGCGCACGGTAGCACTAGCAAATAGCAAAGCAAGGCTACTTACTCCTTTTCCTACTCTATTTTAATATACACAATAACTTTTGTTACAACGTGAAATCAGTCTTAAAACAGATTATCAAAGATTAAATTGGCGTAATGTCGCATCGCTACCAAAGGCGCGAGCCGGCATCGGCCTGTTTGTTTTGATTTGTTTCACACCATGCCGACAATCATTTCTAAATCGACTATATTAGAATGCTATAAAGTTGAAATTGAAATTCCCGGGGACGAGCAGCAGTCACTTTCAAAGGCTTGTGTGCGCGTGCCGCACTTTTGTTTTACCGCTATACCGTAGTTTTGCGAAATAAGCCTTAATGCATTTTTTGAGTAAACATGTAATTATGGAGTAAATCGGCTTTCCTTTTGATAGAAAATACATAAAAGGGAAGATTAGGTTTTTTGCTTCCACAATTATTGCGACATTCCTCGAGATCGGAGGCCATCAAAAATAGCTAGTGAAATACAAAAACAAAACATCGAGTGATAGATAGTACCTAATATCGAAGTTTCGTCATACCTATAGGTACGACCTAGGATTTTTCATTTGTTTATCCTACTGCAGAACAAACAACGGTAAGTTAAAATTGTACTCAGCTCCTTTAGGTGCCCAAGTATACTTAGTTTATTATTTATTTTAGATGTCTGATGGCGATGGAAAAAAGAAACATTCTGGTGCACAGAATCGAAAAAGAAAGCTGGAGAAGGAAGTGTCTCTGAAAAAGAATACAAGTTCTATTAAAAAGTTTTTTGTTCGACCCGGTCCATCCTCGGACGAACACCTGGAGACAGAGACCTATGAAAACCAAGATAATTCTACAGTAGAACTCGTCACTTCTATGTCACCGCCACCGCCGCCGCTGATGTCTTTGTCGTCGGTAGTCGAAGAAGACGAAGAACCTCCTAGTGCCGAATCGTCCCCGGAGAATATTCTTCGAGAAGATATAATGAATGATCTCGCGTTATGGCCACAGGTGTTATCCGATAAACAGAGAATATTTTTGATGGAGCGTGGGCCAGTGCAGGTAAAAATGGGTTCATATCCTTCGAATAATTCGAAAAGATCTTTTTCAGATGCTTATTATACTAAAAAAATGTTAAATAATGAAACCGTTTTACGAAACTGGCTGGTTTACTCTAAGTCAACTGATTCTGTTTATTGTTTTTACTGTAAACTTTTTCATGCTGATGCGAGTCCGACTCCGTTTAATGGTGAAATAGGTTACAAAGATCAACATTGTCGCAAAGTAGATTGACAAATTCATCGTGAATAAATATTGAACACGAAATCAAAATTGAAACTAGTGACATTATTGAAGATTTCGCAAACGCAAAAGCTCGAAAACTAACTTTTTTGTAAATACATTTATATCTAAGATATATGCTTGTGTGACGAGCGTCCTGTTATGTTACTATAAGTTGTTTTTAAAATAAATATTTTTGAAAGAACTACAAAGTTGTGATTTTTTTCATTCTCAAAACACCTTCCTTCCCATAAAAAAGTTTTGCTTTCCGACATGATTTTAAATTGCACCATTTGCATACGAATTTCCGATTGAAAATATGGGGTCTTAACAAAGGTATGCGCTTTCTTTTAAATTGTGGATTCTACTCCTGATATTGAACAACTTTCCCCAAGGAATGCATGGACAATTCTCAAAAAAACATTTAGACATTGTATGGAGACTTGCTCAATCAGCTGATCGATCTCCATACTGAGTCCAAATTTTTTTTGAGAATTGACCATGCATTCCTTGGGGAAAGTTGTTCAGTATTATATTTAGGTGTCACAGTTTAAAAAAAGTGCATACCTTTGTGAACACCCTGTTTAACTGTTAGTACTTATTCCATTTTGACCCCGCTCCTACCAGACTAGAGGGCGCCAGGGTACTGGTTGCACACGGGCGCCACAAGGGCTAGAGACGCCTCTGATCAAAGGATTCATAAATGCCTTGGAATGGAACAATCCTGGTGCATTCTGCCAGAAGTCTAAGTCTACTCTTGCAGTACAGGTAGTCAGTATTTGTTTGGCCTAACAGGGTGCAATGCCAATGACAGGAACGGGTTATGGTCAGATAAAATTACTTGCAGGACCCTATCTTGCAAGGAAGTTTGCCGCTTCGTTGCCTCTAGGCTACCATGACCGGCAATCCAGAACAGAGACAATTCGTTAAGACTTCTTATTGTCTTTTATGACAGGTCAATACCAGTTTAGACGTTACTCCATCAGGACCAAGGTCCTTCAGAGCCACTTGGATATCAGACAAAATATTTCTTGCTTTATTGAATTTCACCAATCTCTCAGCACATAAATAAATTGCGTAAATTTTTACTAACGGTTGCATATTGATATTCATGTCCTAGGACTGCGACCGTATACACCTGCACCGGAACCCGAAGGTGTTTTGGACGTATCTGTAAACCAATAGCTATCTGCACTCAATAGTCTCTTATTTCGGGGGATTATGACAATATAAGGCAGGGCCAGGTTATCTGATGAAGACATAAGATCAGATTGCTGTGACTTTCAGTATCTACCAGCAGCTGCGCTCCACATGGAGCTGTTTTGTGTAATAGGCAGTATGCACCATTCTGTATGTTGTCCATCTTGGCTCTTTCTCCAAAATGATGTGAACAGTTAGCTCAGGAAGTCCTTGACCACTGACGGTGTAGTTCTAGAGGGCGTTTGCTAAAAGGCTATTCGCCACCAGGCTATGGCACCATATGTGATCATTGGTCGGACAATCATCACTTATATCCAGTGGATTTGTTTGGGCCCTAGACCCCAAGATCTCCCTCAAATCCTGCGACATGCCCATAGGGACGGTTTGGCTTCTCGGATAACTTTTTCCAAGTGGGCACTCCAAGTGAGTTTTACAACAAAGATGGTGCCACTATTAAAGGGAAGAGGAGTTAAGTCACCAAAATTCCTTACTACTGGGGTTCACAGTCATCTGCTCCCTCAGACACCTTGTCAAGATGACAAGATCATAAGCTGCATAAGATTACGTTTCTACTCCTCTCCTATCGAGGACATAAAGCAACCCGTCAATCAGAAGCGACCACAGAAGGAAAGATAGTTCTCCACCTTGCTTTAATAGCTGTTCTGTTGATGAGCATGGAGTAGATCCGGCCAGTAACGGTTGAATCTATGGCAATTTTAGACCAAAGCTAATCCGATAGATTTCAGTTGTGCACCATATCGATATCGAGGAATATAGCTCTGCAATATTATCTTTGTTGTGAGATTATATTACTTTATATTAGTATGAACCTAAACCTGAATAATTATAATCTGGAAATATGGAAATTAAAGATATAAAAAGTGATACCCAAAGTGAGGATACAGCTATCCCTCATTACTGTGGCTGGTACAAGAAATCCACTGGTTAAAACTATAAAACTTACTATACTTTTTGATAAATCAATCGATTTTGAAACTTTTTATCGGATTGTTACTACATTTTCCATTCCAACTCAATTTGTATCATCTCCCAACATACAGAGCTGACCTCAATTTATTGCAGAAGAAAACGATTAGGTCAGACGGCAGGGATTAAAAAGGATATGAACAATCATAAGTGTTTTAACTCTACTGGAGATCAAGAAGAATTGTTATTGAATCAGCAACACAAAATGTCAGCAACCATACCTGTATAATCAATTGTCTTCGAGATATGAATGCAAGATTGATGAAAGTTCGGTAGATCTGTCCAAATCAAGTCTACTACTACTATAATGCTGAAGTACAAAGTTTTTTTACTAAATTGGTTGCCGTACAGATTCAGAAAATATAAAAATGAATAGAATACTCAAAGTGTTACTATAAACGAGCAAAAGCACAGATATCTGTCCTGTTATCTTGAGGTCTCAAAAACTAATAAGTGACACTCAGGGATGTAAAATCATTATGAGTATATATATATACATATATATATATATATATGTTAGCATGAAGATTCTCACGGACGAAGTATGATGAGTTGTTTTTTCGGGTTTCATTCCGTGTTCTGTGGTTTTGATCCCCTGAAGGATAATTGTCACAACGTTTCGGCAAAGTCTCATTTGCCACCTTCTTTTTAAAATTTGACTAGACGTTTTCTCGGGTTGCCCATTTAAATTGTATCTTCATTAATTTTTTTTGGTGCAGTATCTCAGCGAAGTACCTATTTTGTGTTGATTTCGGTGAGCTGGATTGGATATATTTTGCTTCAATTATTACATGTATCAGTAGTTTCAAGAAAAAAATTCCTAATAGGAAAAGAACAAATATCTTAAGTAAGTAAAGTTATGTCTGTTTGTAAATAAATATAAACACGTTTCGTAAAGGAAAATACCAACAAGATTTTGAATTTGCAGTTTTTTAAAAATTAGCAATATTCACTGGGAGAATTAATGATATGTTTCTGCCCAATAGATACAAATCAAATGCTCGAGTGAACAACACCCAGCAGAACACTTCGTAGCGTAATCGAGAGACGTGATACAGAAATAATAATTGTTCATTTTTTCAAACATGTAGGATTTATATAACCGAAAGAATTCAATTCCGAAATAGAGTAGGTAGAGTGTGCAAACCTTCACCCAGAATTAGTCTCCACAATTTGACAATGGGAAATATTATCCAACCGTATATTATAAGTAATGCATTTTATATACCTACACCTGCTGTTTAGTGCTGAAAGGATGGTCTCAATGCAGTGTAATTATTGTGTTCATCTTCAATGCCAAAAATGTTCCTTATATTTCACTCTTCAACCTTTTATTAATTAGGTGTATTAGGTGTGTTATAAGATTTGTCATTTTTTTTTTATTTTCATTCATGTATTTCGAAGTATAGATTCACTTATCGAGTGTTGCAATATTTATATGTTAGTCATTTTTTGTACTAAACATTCGTATCTTGTATTTGAAATAAATAATATTATTATTATAGACCCTTGGAAAGAAGATGAGTTCTTATCTAGCATCCAACTCAAATTCACCCATGAACAAGTATGCTGTGAATGGAAACAATGGATTTATACCTATAGCCACCTATTTAGATCATTGATATTAATTAATAGAAATTAATTAGAATAAGAAAACCCTTTGCGGGTAGTTCTTACCTGCACTACCGCACTACCTTAGATTGTAAAATATATAAATAACTAAACGAAGTATTGAGATTTAGAATCAGTTTATATTCTCCTGAAGATGCTAACCTTGTTAGCGAAACGCGCGACGAGTGCAAATAACAATGGTAGAGTAATTGACCTCTACAAAAAGTTTGCAAATCTTCATACCAATGGTTTCAATCTCATCATTTATTGAGATGGGACTATTCGAATAACTCAAAAGACAAAATATAACTATAATAATTTTGAATTGATAGGGAATCATGTTTTTTGAATGCTGAAATAATTTTTCCTACCATAAATAAAGATGGAAAACTCCACAAGCGAAGGCAAATTGACTAGATTCGTAAGAGGTGAAAATAATGTGATATAGAACTTTCTCTACAATAAATGCAGGGGTGTCGTCGAGTCCCAATGATACTATAATCAATTTTTTTCACATTAATTAGAGACCCCCGCTCTGATGGTCGGATTCAATACCATCATTGAATCTGTTGTAAAAAAATTCAGGATCGTTAAGGAGATTATTATATTGTGAAATAGGTTCATTATACTGTTTGACGTCATTATTTTGTGGTGGATCAGTATTTGTTCTGTAGTTTTCTGAGTTTGTAACCTACCACAATCTGAAAAAATAAGAATTAATATTGAAATCTATACCAGTGTAGAAGGGCAGATTTTCAATCTACCCCGAAAAGTTGCTGCGATTATTGAAAAACAGTTCTTTCTGGATAGAACGAGTCCAATTAGTCAACAAAATTTGAGTTATACGAGAAGTTGCTGACTAATTGAACTCGTTCTATCCAGAAAGAACTGTTTCTCAATAGACGAAGCAACTTTTCGGGGTTGATTGAAAATGTGCCCCTCTACACTTGTATAGATTCCAATGTTAATTATTATTTTTTCAGATTGTGGTAGGTTACAAACCCAGAAACCTACGGAACAAAAGGTTCATTATTATTGGAATAATTGTACATTGTATAAGTCGGATGCTAGATGCTATCATCCATGCCATTTTGACGGGATTATCACCTATAACTACTTCTCTTCGGGCTTGAAGGCCGTCGTTCTTTGGAATTTCTTCCTGACGTTTCGCTAGCGCGAGTGGCCAGCTTCTTCAGAGGCTTACTCATCTCCGATGACTGAACATTTCGATTTCTCAAGGCGTATTTATATCGATGCAGGTAGTCTGGAGTGTTAATTACTTCTGTCGGGTTCGGGGAATAATCATCATTATTAGTTGCCGCACTACCTGCTGTGATTTTATTGGTTATTCTTGATTTACTCAGAATGGGATTCATTGCAGCCTTGAGAAGCTTGAATTCTGATGAGGGTATCTCGATCCTTCCAGCGGACAAAGGAAACGCCACGGTCCTTCTAAAAACGGAGGAATATAATAGCAAGATTGAAGACCTTCTAGAACCCACGAACTACCGCAAACTCACTGTCGGAAACCATACAGAAAACTGTTCTCAGAACTGAAGCCGTTCCACCCAGGCTCTACGGTCTTCCAAAGGTGCATAAACCCAACATGCCACTGAGACCTATAGTCAGTGCCCCAGGCTCATCTACCTATCACTTGGCAAAACATCTGGCCTCACTCCTCCAGCCTCATATCGGAAGAACAAATTCCTACGTCAAGGATTCAACAGAGTTCGTTGGTAAAATTAAAGGCTTGACCTTGGAACCGACAGATATCATGGTCAGCTTCGATGTTGTGTCCTTGTTTACCAACGTCCCACTGGAAGACTCTCTGAGGAAGATAGCCTGCCTGTTCCCAAGTGATATCGTCGGACTTTTTAGAGCATGCCTTACGGGAAGTTACTTTCAATGGAGGGGAAACTTCTATGAGCAATTGGATGGAGTGGCAATGGGAAGTCCACTGAGCCCAGTTATAGCCAATTTCTTTATGGAACGTTTCGAAGAGAAGGCAATCGACGCCTTTGATTTGAAGCCGACCTTGTGGCTACGTTACGTGGATGACACCTTCGTCGTCTGGAAACATGGAAGGGACGCTCTGAACCTTTTTCTGGACCACCTAAACGCTCAACACCCCAGCATCAAATTCACCATGAAAACGGAACAGAACCAGCAGATAGCATTCTTAGATGTTTGAACGATGTGGCGCTAGACTAACCCACAAAGTATACCGAAAACCCACGCACACGGATAGGTACCTGCACGCACTATCGAATCACCATCCCAGTCAAAAGAGAGTCATATCTACCCTAACTGAACGTGCTCGAAAATTCTGTGAACCAGAACATCTGGAGCAGGACCTGAAACATCTTCAAGTGACCTTGAGGTCAAATGGATACAGTGTATCTGAGATCAACAGGGCCATGAAACCGAAGAGTCATACGGTTCATAACAGGGAGGCCTCTCAAGTAGTTGCGAATGCATATCTGCCATATATCCCGAGGGTCATCACTGACAGAATTGTAAAACTCTTGGGGAAATATAACATAAAAACGGTCTTCAAGCCGACCAAGAAGATCCAACAAAGCCTCAGGTCGGCTAAAGACAAAAGAGACCCATCGTCAGCGGCAGGGGTCTATCGCATACCGTGCACCTGTGGGAAGGTTTACATCGGTACCACGAAAAGATCCATTGGTACAAGGCTCAAAGAGCATGAAAGGAACTGCAGGCTGGGGCAAACCGACAAATCGGCGGTGGCGGAACACCCACTGAGTGAGGGTGACCATAGGATTCTGTTCGAAAACGCAAAACTGAATGCCCCCAACCAGGGTTACCATAGCCGACTGGTACGGGAGGCAATAGAGATCCAAAAACATGCGGACAATTTTAACAGAAAGGAAGAAGCGTTGAATCTAAAGAGAATTTGGAATCCCATTCTGAGGAAATCAAGAATAACCAATAAAATCACAGCAGGTAGTGCGGCAACTAATAATGATGATTATTCCCCGAACCCGACAGAAGTAATTAACACTCCAGACTACCTGCATCGATATAAATACGCCTTGAGAAATCGAAATGTTCAGTCATCGGAGATGTGTAAGCCTCTGAAGAAGCTGGCCAGTCGCGCTAGCGAAACGTCAGGAAGAAATTCCAAAGAACGACGGCCTTCAAGCCCGAAGAGAAGTATTTATACTAATAACCTCGGCCGCGAAAGCCTTAACCATTTTGGGATTATGACCATTACAAATTGTATTACGGTAATGTGAGCGTTTTGTCTTTCAACCAATATTTCGTGACTCCTTGCTATCGTATATAGCCCTTGCGTAAAATAAGAAAACTACGTAACAACAAAAAATTAATTCATATCTTTCAATCACAACTTTCTCGGCAATACATCGTTTGTCCAATTTGTTAGAGTCAAAGTACTGAATGGAAATGGAAAACATTATCGAAATAGTAGTTAAAAATGTCAGCGAAACTGTCATACGCTACATCTACATCAGAAAAACTCTAGACACAAACCCAAGAGTCCCCCTGTATCAAACGTGTGAAACCTTCAACATTTTTATCTATGAAACTCCTACGAAACTGTGAAACATTATCACGTACTGAGGAAATATCTTGTTAACTTTCATTTAATTAATTAATTCGTTATTGTTGTAACCTAAGCTGGAAAACCTGATGAACAAAAGTAAAATTATATTAACAGATCAAGATTCCAACCAAAATTTTCAAAAATCAGTTTCAACTCAAAAACTTTCACTGACAATCACATCGAACTGGTATTGAAATCGTATCGATTTATTCCATGTAAATTGAAGGAAGAATTACAAATGCAAATCCATTTCAATAACAATATTACGTTCAAACTGTACACTTGACAATGAGAGTGCAATTCTAAAGGTTAGCGTACTTGAAAGTGAAGGAAACCAAGGTAAGTGATTTTTCCTTCTTTTGTGTCTTTTCACTGTAATGAGAGTTATTTCAAAGAGTAGGACCGAAAATTTGGTTATTTCTTCACCATTCGTAATAATCATTCGAAAAAGAGCCGATTTTTTCTATTTTAATCCTGTCCTAATATGTATACAATTCCGTGGTATTTCCTTGAGCCTTCAACCCCTTTCTATCTTCAAGCTGGCCCAAAATTATTTTTCTAAAATATTTTGAAACCCTCAAAATTATTGTATGTGATTTCAAACTTCAGTTAATCATGTGCAAAATTGGTAATATAAAAAAGTTATTATCATTTCTTCTTTCTGGTATTTTTGTGCCCATCATGATGATCTGGAGAATGAGGAGCCTTAAGAAAATAATAATATCAAACCGATTATAACCTTTCATTAACCAATCTTTATATAACCCAGATTGTACAAAATACTGCATTGTGTAACTGTTCGTCTCGCTACATTGAAAATATTGTCATTTGAAAATGATTAGACAGCATTTTTTGCAGACAGATAACTATAATTATATTACTTATATCGGTGAATAATCGAATGAAGAAGACACATCACGTATTAGTAATATTCCTTGATATTAGTTCGAATAATTATATAGGGAAGAATTTTTGTTTTTACTCGTTGTTAATTGTTTTGGTGAATTTATAATTCGTAAATCTCCGAAATTTGCGTTATTTGTTCAGTGCATCAAGATTCATGCCAGGAGTGAAAAATTTCAATGGAAAACACAAGGTACTTTCTGATAGTTCTGTGTTATGAAATTGCACCCAACAATTTCGATTTTTTTTACTAAATTCAATTTTTTCATCAAATGAACACCATTGTTTTTACGTTAGTATTCAGGTACACATATTCCAAAAAAACGAATTGTCCATTCATCAAACATTGAGAATCTATGAATTCATTGATTTCTATACTTTTCAAAAGTTTCAAACCTCTCTTCTCGAAATGAAGGATTCCAAATGGATGATCAGGCTCATGCCCCTCTATTGGAAGATGTTTTGCATATGCTGCATTTGTTTCCCTGTTCAGGAAGCATCTTCTGTGTTCTTCCACGCGTGTTTGAAAAGTTCTACCTGTTTGCCCTATAGTAAACGAGGGCATTAAATTCATATACTCCTGGCCTACCTGACACCAAAATTTGTCTTTGATTCGTTGTTCTAGTTATATCGAAGTTCAGAATTTCTGGTCCTCGTTTTTTGATATTTGAAACATTTTTTGAAGGACTTGGCTATAGATTTTATGACAATATCGAATATATCGCAACATCGTACCCATTTTTATAAACAAGCTGTTTCACCTATTTCAAGTTCAATATTGGAATCAGTTTTCTTGAATACCATTACCGTAACGATAACAATATTTTTCGAACTTCGCTTATTGAATCACAAAAATGGCAGCGATGGTTTTTTTCCACAAAGAGTTACTCTTTAATAATTCAACTTTGGTTGACCTCTACTAGGAGAAATGATTTTTGAGATAGAATTTATCATTATTATCATTCGTCTCGAAGTGTGTAGCTGTCCAGAGAACATTTCGTTTAGACGTCCAACTGTGTCCATAGAATATATTTAAGACGTGAAATATATATACTCAGTACTTACCTTCATCCAAAATATCCATGATTGATATCCATCACTGGGATGTAACTTCATAAGTTATCATTAAAAGAAGACCCCGCTAACCCACAGCTGCTCAGCACGAACATTTGGAGCTCAGATTCTTTTTTGGGTGTTATAATTATAAATTATCTCAGAATGTACCCCTCTTCCTCTTGTGTTCGAAAGTTTCGAAGAGGTACTCTAGTTGGCTTAGCGTGTGGGTGAACACTTCATTTATTTGAAAATTTCTTGGTCGAGGAATCGTCCTATCAAATTCGTCTCTTTCTAGTCGTGTGTATCGAAATAAACAATCAAACCAACATTACACTGTTAACTACCCATGGTCTATTTCCACGGTAAGTTATCTCTCATGTCATGATGCTGACACAAAGTCTTAGGCATTCCACCTATCAAATCCATATTTGATACGTCACGGTCCTGCCAGAAAAAAAATTATCACTGATTGATATTGATAAATAGCTCAAAATCTCATTCAAACTTCCTCGAGCACGTCATTTTAGGCAACGTTTACAAATAACGGGCTTTATATTTGCATCTTACCCCTAGCTATCAGTCACTAAGGATTATCAAAATTTTGTGATACTCCTACTGAAAAACTCGAAGAATTATATATGAGACCGAAAAAAATCAAGGAATTCCCTTGTGGCAGTCAGATATTTCGTTAAAGATTTGAGACAATATTTCTAGAATGACGTGTGCTGTATGGGCTTCCTAAAGGTCTGAGTATTTTCTGAATTTTTTCTCTAATTATATAGGATTAAAAACTTGGCTGAACAAAATTTGGAAAACTTGGGTGTTATGGTTCCATCTTTCAATTTCAATACGGTGTTGTACTTTTAGCAAAACATATTGATAAAATTCAATCGAACTCCAGAATCAATCCAGAGAATAATTTAGCAGGCTCCATGGATCTCACTTGGAAGATTATATAAAAATTCTGAATTTTTTCCATTTGGAGTTCGATTTTCTTAATTATACGTTGTTCTTCCAAAATCAAATATTCTTCCAGCTAATCATGGACTTGGACTACAAGTTCACACCTGAAGATGTCATTGCAAAAGGTATGACCACTGAGGAAGATCTGAACACTATCAAAACCTGGTTATCAACGTTAGAGGATCCATACTTGCCACCAAGAATTCAAGACCATTTGATAGTTTTGTTTCTCATCTCCTGCGTCAATGATATCGAATTAACCAAAAAGACTGTACTTTCATTTTACAAGCTGAAACATAATGCACCTGAAATTTTTGACAATAAGAATCTGAAGAGGAACGATCTTCAAGTGGCATTGAATACGATGTGAGTATTGCTACGGTTTCCAAATAAACTTCTTCCTAGGTAATAAGTTGACTTTTGATAATTATTCAATTTCATTTCTAAAGATACCAAGAATATTTGGGAACGTCAAAATCTTTCTGGAAATAAATTTGTTGGGAATTATAAGAAAATGTTCTTGTTTCTAACCTACTTACATTTCCTGGCTTCATTGTAGGGAGCAAAGTCGTACTTTTCCTCCTTAGGAGGAAAATTTAAAGTTACGTTTGATAATCTTCAATAAAATAGCTTATACGACATTGACAACCTAATCTATATTCTATTATATAAGTATAAGTTTCACCTTTAATTTATAGAACACTCTATATTTTATGAAATGGAAGAAATCAGTCAAGGAGGTGAGATATTTTCTAGAAATGAATACATTGTTAATGATAGGTATGAAGGTAAACATAGGTGTTGGTTCCAATCCGGCGTCAAGACCTTATTTTTTCAAATCTTTGTTTTGTAGGTTCTCCTAATTTTGGGAATTTCAGGAGCATACATCACTGTAACTACTTCTTAGTTCCAGTTCTTCATAAAATTTTAGGAGGTGGAAAAATCATATGAAGAACATGGGAGTAAAGTGCTTTTTCCTCCCATGAATGATTACTAAATTTCATCCTCTGGAAAAGTAGCACTTTTGCTCCCTTGTTATACAAATAGCTATTTTCTACTACCGTACGGAAAAGTCCGCTTTTCCGCACTCATTTTAGTGTTAAGAGAACAGACAATATATTGCAATGTCTGTATAGGATGAAACGGTAGTAACGTTATAAATATAAGTGGTATAAAAACATAGGAAATTTCAATTCCCAATTTTCATGAATTCCATATTCTCACTACTGATTCCATCATGTATTATAATCGAAAATACTGTTGGTTTTGAATCATCTGAAGGAAAAGTTCGTTCATGCCAATCACAACCTACCTAAACAGTGGGCTAAAAGACTAACACCTGTCAGAAAACAACTACCCTGGCTAATAACGCGGAAGGCGTTGAATTATATGCGACAAGTTTCAGTGAAGGATTCTTCAGAAATCATGTAAATGCTAGTATTCAATTGTTTCCAGCGACTACATGAAATATTTGTTTCAGTCATTTGTCCAGTATTCCTGTTCGGACCGACCAAGGAGATGTCATTCATTATTTCAAGTTGCACGACAGTAATTACAACAATTTCGATCTGGCTACTGTTATGAAAGTGTCGTATATGTTAATGGATGTTACTCATGAGAAAAACCCACCAGCTGGGCTCATTGTTGTGATCGATATGAAAGGGGTAAGTCGAACAACAATTTCCTTCAGTGTTTTTAAGCTCCTGAGCGATATTTTTGTCCATGAACCAAACTCCACAATGTCGAATGAAATACAAACTCTTGTCAGGGCCGCTTAACAGTTCGCAAGTCTTGAACGTATTGCAGCTGTTGCAATGATTATTGCAATTACAGAAAATGGTTTCGGACCTATAATAATTTATTGCCGCAATACTCATTGCCGGTACCTACAATTCTAATGAATATTTTCCTCATATATAAAATGTCCCATAAGAGCAATGCAATTATCGAAAACTCACAGCGGTAATTGCATTGTATCAAGTCACCATAACAACACATTGGGAACCGTATCGCTAGACGTCAGTAAACAACACAAATAAATGTCAGACAGGCTTCAAAAATAGATAAACATTTCGCGTTTTGGTGAGTACTCCATACAATATATAGAGGAAAGCATAAATGAACAAAAAATAACATTTCCTTGAGAATTTCTTTATTCGTGAAATATTCCAATGAATTACATTCGTGCATAAAAATGAACGGATAATTTTGCATTCATGCGTGATATCTTATACAAATCGCATGCGGTTATTTTCATATTTTGTAAAAGAGCCCTCGTCCTTCGGACTCGGGCACTTTCGCCAAAATATGAAAATGAACTTGCAATTTTTAGATATCACGCTATCTTGCAAAATTATCGGTAATTTTTGTGCACTCGTGCAATTATAACCGATAATTTCAGTTACTTTTTCATATTGCCAACTCCATTGAGTGTTTCTAGGATATAGTGATTAAAATTCAAGAACATGAAATCAACGCACTAGTAACAATCAATTGATGGAAATGCATTGTAAAGTTTATATTGAATTTCAAATTTGACGCCTGTTATTTTCTTTGAAATTTGGTTGGCAGCATTCTCGATGTTGCCGCAATTTGTTCGGAGTCTGTTATTTGTTATTTACCAATTAACAGTTGTCATTCAAAAGTGACAGGTTTGTGTTTAGGTCTTTTTGGTACTCAAATAAAAGAATGAGAAGTTTCAATTTGTGGTGGTAAAATGTATTCTGTGGAATATTAATTGTTAGAAACGAATTCCTGTGATGACAACAATATTTTATCTACATTTGAGTTATTTTTCTATGTAAGATAGGATCATATTCTGTTGGAAGCTTCTACATGGAATTCACTTCAAAAAACGGTTATTGCCGACTCGATTATTCTAGAAGTATAAAAAAATCAACTACAATCACCCATAATGGAATAATTTCATCAAATTATCCGAAACTTGTTTGACCGAATGTTTCAGTTTAGAGCAAAACTTTACTCACCATATCACAATTTTCCCCACAATGCAATTCATTTGGATGACGTCAGTACATTTTTCTTACCTGGAAAAAAAAGAATTTTTATAGTTCGTCTTTTATATCTTGTGGAAGCATGTGATATTGATATAACCGACAAGTATCTCAGTTGTTGAATTATCATTGAGTCGTGTTAAAATATTCTTATCTCTACCCCCGTACTACAATAACACACTTATATGCTTATATGCATAATCCGTTTCATAGTGAGATCCATTATGAAACGGATCGATAATCTGCATCGTAATGAAAAATCTGTATCATAATGAGATTTTATCTACAGCCGTACTCTAATAATACACTTACATGCCCACAACCCGTTTTATAATGAAATCCATTACGATACAGATTTTCATTACGATACAGATTTTCAACCAATAGAAACCCATTATTTTTCAATCAAGCATGATGTGCAAGCTTTGCATTTTGACGTTTGTCGAGTCAAAATCAGTAGGTATTGAATTTTTCAAGAATTTAGTCAATTTTCGATAATCGAATGGAAATCTCTTATAGCAGTGATATAGAAGAATTACCAGCGACTCCTCCACAGATGTCTTAGACAAGAAAAAAATACAATCGAAAAGATTATATTTTTCATTTGACAAATGCAACACATGTTTTTATTTTCGACCTAATAAAATGATATATCATGGCCGAGTGATTAATGGCTCCGGCAGTGATCAGAAACATCCGGGTTCAATCCTTGACCTCGGCAGTTTTTTTTTTCATTTTCTCTTTCTTTTCATTTCTCATTGTTGAATTTTCCGTGGTTATACCATTAATTATAATTTTGTAGAATTTTTCGAAGAAATACGATTGATTACCCACTATTATTGTGTTCAATATAAATATCTCATAATATAATAGTTTTAGTTCTTCATTATTTATTGGGTGTAGATAAAATAGCGTATGCAACTCCCATGTAATGGTTATTAATACACTCGCATAAACCATACGAAACTCACCTTCGGCTCGTTTCGTATCCCGGTTTATGCTCATGTATTAATAACCATCATTACACGATCGTTGCATAATATACTATTATAATCTACAATTGGATATTCATTTTTATCGTGTTGCAGCAGATTTGAAGTCAAATATGGATAATGTCTGTGCGATTTCCCGAAAGATTAAAGATAAAGATCACTAACCACCAAGAGGCTTACAAATACTGCTGCAGTACTGTATATAGGTGTTATGCGTAACAATATTTATTCCTTGTTATGTAGGAACGCAGTATTTGCAATTTATGATTATGGAAAAATCTTGATTTTCCAAAATAGTGCAAAAAACAAGCTATTCAAAATATATTATTTGAATGTTGAATGTTCGGAAGGGCTATAACCACCTTCCCTATTGGAAAACTGGGAAAGAACTTTTTCCATAGCTCAATGAATGATATTTACGTACCTATTAAAAGAGGTTCGTGAAAATTTTCGATTTTCTTTCTTTAATATATAATACGTCACTTCGATTTAAATCCAGAATTGTATAACTCTATAATTTAACAATATGTCTGTTACAGTATACTTCAAAGTTTAACCGCCATGATAACGTGCAACAGTTTTTTCATTGTATTAGCTATAGTCACATAATCAACAATTTCAGAAAAAAAAGAATAAAATCTTTTCCCACCATCTTGTTTCCTTTCTAAAGAGTAAAGCACATAAGGAAATCTTAACCCTGATGACTGATAATATAATTCAATATCAGTCGAGTCCATTTTACTTATATGATTCGAAGATACTTACCATTTCCAATTATCATTTTTTGTTAACCTGAGAAATAACTGGACCTGATTTATGACAAAATGTTTTAAAAACAATTATGTATATTTCCAAGTGTGAAGCAAACCTGTAATAATAATTGCCGGCAATAAAACATGTCACAATAAGTATTTTGAACTGTAAAGCGGGTTTAAAAAAATTAAACTAGCACAGCTCAAAACTTAATTCATATTATGTGAACGATTTTGGTTTACCTGTCAGTTATACAGTGCGGCCATAAAAAAGTCCATCTCCTCTTCACTTTGGAATTGCATGATTATTTGTACTCAATAGTTAGTGTCAGTAGTAGTACAGGTTGTTGTTTTCAAAAAGCACTCCGTATTTTTTTTTTAAGTAGAATCTTTATTTTTTTCAGTTTGGCTTGATGCACATGACAAAACTGAAAATCGGTGCCGTAAAGAAGTATTTTAATTTCCTACAAGACGCTCTTCCTTTGAGAATGAAATCAATTCATATCCTAAACAGCGTTTATTTCATAGACAAAATATTGGCCATCATAAAAGTATTCATGAAGAGCGAGCTCATGAACTTGGTAAATATTCTCAGGATCATTGGTTTCGAAACTTATTGATTTATTTAACGATTTTCAGCTTTATTTCCACCCTCCAGGGCTTGAGCAAGAGAAACTGTTCGAAATAATCCCAAAAAAGTGTTTACCCAAAGATTATGGTGGTGACCTGCCTTCTGAGAAAGAACTCCATGAAATAACTTTACAACAATTCAAGGACAGGCAGGAGTTTTGGAATATGGAAGAACAGATCAGGAAAGAAGCGCCAATTTTCAAGAAAAAAACATAGTGTGATAAGAGTGAACATCGGGAAATGACAGTGAAACCAGTGATTTTCAAAATGTTAAGGAAGTAACTAATACTTGGTTCACAGACCAAAGTTTTACTTTTAATTTATCTTTAACTTCAAGGAGGTTCTCATAATGGAAGCGTTCATACACGACACTTTTTCCTCAATATTTTGTGCAGGAAAGTCTCCATGATTAGCATTGTGAGAACTTCCTCAAAGTGAAAGTTCAAGGTAAATCAAAAGTTAAACTTTGGTCTATGAGCCAAGCATAACTGTTATCTCCAAGTATGCGCTGACAGAAAAAATGTATTTTCTTCAAGAGAAATAGTTCATTTTCATCGAGTTTGTCACGATGCTCTCCATATTTCAAAAGTACCCATGTAGCAATAAACTAATTACTCAGTAAAGCAAAGAGGTCAGTACGACAGTACGAACGATCCATTTATTTATATATTATGAAATTATGATCAAATCAATAGCAGTATATATGTATTATGTTGTATTGTATTTGTTTGAAATAAAATGGAACCTTTCTTCCTCGGTTTTTACCAAACCAGTTTTTTTCAGCGACAGTCCATTACAAAATGATACGGCATCATCACACAAATTTAGAGAGAGGTTGAGAATATCAATTCGAACAATAAATACCAAAAAATATTACAGTCTACTGTAAGGGTTTACAAAACCGAGACATGTGTTTCTCTATACAACAGCTTCCGCGAACAGAATAAATGAATTACTAACCTATAATACAATATTTGAAAACCAGTGCTATGTTCTTATATGCGTAGGCTAAATGATATTTCCGTTTGACCAATATGAAACATCGAACATGGTCCGCATGCCACATCATCACGTCCTGACCTCTGCGACACTTTTGTCTCTCTTTGGCTAAGTAATCGATACCGGATACACCAACTTAAGGGCTTGACTACAGAATTTCTTTTTCAATAGTGAGTCTATTAATCTACCATCATAACCATTGTCAGTCGCAATCTCTTTTATTACCTATATTAAGTTCCCTAACATAATTCACATCAGATAAGGGGCATTCGACAGTCTATATATTGAATGCGGCCCCCTTATGCTAATTTGGGTGACCAGAAGAATTGTGAATGATACCCTGTGGGCTCGTGTGCGAAAAGCCGCAATATCACGTTTGTGACTAATCCTTTTCATAGTCATATCCAAACAGTACATTACGTAACAAGTAGGATAAGTAGCCTATTACACACGAGCAAAACTTGCGAGCACGAGGCTTTAGCTTTAGAGTTTCAACTATTAAACCAACGGTTCCAGTCTCATTGTTTATAGTACCAATCCACAAACTGTCAAAATTCCTAAAAATGAATAATTCAATTTTACTAATAATTTGAAACGAAAATTCGCTGAGTTTGTTCAGTTTGTTCTTTGAGCAGTTGAATGTTGTCATGAGATCAAATTTATCAGGTCAAATGTTACATATTCCATCAAAATACGATTTATTTCTGATTCAAATTCATGTAAACAACCTGATCGGACCTAGATTGTGATAGATCCGCCCTTGCATTCATATCTGATACAAAACTGCATCTTCTGACACTTTCAGACCCGGTTTCACCGACGACTTGAATCTGGATTATCTGGCTAACTGGAATTTCTCAACGCATGAATGCGTATAAATATTTTTCCAGTTAGCAAAATAATCCAGATTGAAGTCGTTGGTGAAACCGGGCCTGAATGATCTCTTTCTTACATTTATATGGTAAACTCTGTTGAATGTTTTAGAAAAGTCGGTTTAGATTATTAGACATCATATCTAATACTGAAATTATTTTCGAAATCTTTCAAAAGATAAGTGATACTGATAATTGAGCGGATTAGAAGTTGATTCACTTCTGTAGAAACCGTGCTTTCTAATGTGTTTTTAGATGACCAAGCTAATTGGCTCGAGATAAGGCAATTAAATAAGTGATTTCTGGATGTTCAACAATGTGTTCTTTATCGCAGGGATTGAAAATGGGTGTAATAAAACTACTAATATCCCATTAGATGAAGATGAATTTAAGAGATTCAACAAAGGCTTTACTCAATATACAGATAAGTTCATAACAATGATTGATGTTACGCTGTTTGGAACATAAAATATAATTCAGGTTTCAATTCAATGATTATAGCATTTGTCGATATGGTAATACGTTTTGAATAATTCTTCAGATAAGAAATAATATAGGTACAATTTCATTACAAACTGAAGCAAAAAACACCTCAGTAATATACTGACATTGCTCTGATCTGGATAACCGTTGTCTTTGTTCGTATAATCAACATAATTTCAAAATTACAGTTTTGGTAGGTTTGGTGATCCAGAGTTAAATTCTTCAATGGTGGTATTGGTGGGATTGGGATCAATTTAATTAAAGAAAAACTATTGTTTCCTTTCCAACGTTTCGAATTTTAATAAATTCATCATGAGGGCTCTATAACAATGAGTTGCGTGTTAGAGTGGAAGGATATAAATAAAATAAGAGAATGCCAACAAACTATTGGAACATTTTCAGGGGTTCAAAATGTTGATTAATGAAAAAATAAATTTTTAAAATACTTACCAAAAATCAGTTTTTCCGAGTAAAAATAACAAAAATAGGTATAAAACAGACATTTTAGATACACACTCTAGGTACAAACAAAACCACATTGAGTACGGGACAAACGAATACTGAAATAAAATTCATAGAATGGCTGTAGTTCTTATGAATGCTGATAGGAAGAAAACAAAAACAAACGTGAAAAATTCGAAACGTTGGCAAGGAAACAATAGTTTTTCTTTAATTAAATTGATCCCAATCCCACCAATACCACCATTGAATAATTTCAAAAGTTTCATGGGTCCTCAGTAATATTCGAATTATCATGGTAGCTGTTCTTCAGAATTTTGCACACTGATCGTCAACTTTGCATTTTGCACTGTTATAATATGTTTTGTATTTTCTATTAAGTACTCAATCCTCTGTTAGGGAGCAGAACAATAACCGGCAATTGAAAATAAATCTCAATTCGAACCTCAAATATTACATCCATAGCTTGTGATGATGTAGGAAACAAATTCAGGGCATATTCAGAGCAAAGTTATATTAATACTAGCGCAGTAATAATATTCATTGGGGTAAACGATAATGTATTGTTTTAGATTCAGGAAGATAATTTTTGTACACAGTTTTATTGATACTCCATTACAGCAACTCGAAAGAAGTCTATCAAAACCTCAGTCTTAACCTAATTTTATACTTCGTTTGTCTCCAATATAACAGCCATATTTTCTCCCTGCTCAAATGGTCGATACTCCAAGTCCCACAAACTGGTGAAAATCAACATTTCTCTCTCAGATAGTTGGATATTGAGTTGTGGACAAACATTTTCACAGTTTCTCCTGGGGGTGAGTGATATGTAAGTTGATCCAAACAACTGCCCAAAAACCGTGACCTTCTCAACTAAATCAACCCCCTTGTAGTAAGTTGTATTGTAATTCTTGTTCCAAATCAGCCAATTATATAAAACAGGGGAATATATCGGTGGCAACAGTTCTGGTCTGAAGGTAAACCTTCTAAAAATTTTCATAGCAGTAGAATCGCAATTTTGAAAATGCACGAAAAACTCGTTGAAATAATCGACTTTCTCCAAAACGTTACCACTACTTTCAACGTCTTTGAGGATACTGGTGGATAGCTTGCATGGAACAGACGACGAGAAGTCCCCGTTCGACCTCAGCTTCTGGATAAATTCGGAATCATTTGGCCACGTTTCTAAACCTCTGCTTAGTATCACCGGCACATCACGTTTGATGTAAAACTCTTCCAGGATATCTTCATCCAGCGTTTCGTAAACGTCAATATTCCTCATAATCTCGCAAGCATCGCAGTTCAAATTATAATTCAGATCTTCCCATTTATTCGTAGAGTCGATGAGACATTGTTTATTCTTGAGGTGTCTCCAGTCATAATAGGGCAGAATTTTTATCAGAAGAATCCTTCCAATAGATGACATTTGCCATGATACGATATCGATGGAGGTCAGAACATAAATGGTGATGGATATAAATATTATGGTTAACACGAAATAGTCGAATTTGTTGAGGGATTTGCAGTCATTTTGTTCTCCAGTAGCATAGGCTCCTATGACATCAGTATAATTATTGGTTTTCAGTTCGCCATCGCTGTGGTCAACTTCGGAATTATGTTGTTTAACGAATTTTTTTCTCGGCATCTGAAATGAAAAAAATAAGTCGCATCAACAAGTTCTCTGAAACATCTCATAGAAGTAACAAATTGAAGTCGATATTTCGACGAATCGCCCTACGCCTTTCAAATTTGAATGCACTTAATAAGTTGCGTCAATTTTCAAATCGTACAATCAAGATGTCATTTTTAGTTTACATTTGGCAAATAATCGAGACTATATATATATATATATATATATCAGACTACAAGTCCATAACTCTTTGAAAAATCAATGCATTGCAGATAGCTCGAATATGTTGATAAATAAAAATAATTGTAAGAAGGACAATGAGGTTTTTGAAGATCCACCTATACAGAGTCGGGGCAATATTTGATGTCATTACCCAAATTCAACTTGGTATGGACCTGGGTAAAAAATATGTCATTCTATCGCTAAGTTTTCGATACAGTTGACCCCAAATATAACCAATAATACTGAACATCTTGTATTAAATTGCTTTGAGGGGGTGTGCTAATGAATGGTTCCAAACCTTTCAGGCAACAATTTGTGTTAATGGAAGACAGTAGTTATGCGCATTTCCAAAAGGATCAATCCTTGAACCCGCTCTTTTTCCCATTTATATCAACTCATTAACGGATTTAGAACTAGCTAGGAAAGTCAAAATGTAACCTTAATATAATATGATGAATATAGTTTACAAAACGGCCATGTTGAAATACATTGAAAAAACCTCGTAAAACATAATTGAAATAACGTCTAATTTCAAAAAAATCTCCCTTTATGTTCGTAACAAAAAATCTAGCTTCATCAACTTGAAAGACCACATTAGTTTCAAACACGTAAACAAGTATCCTCCATTAAAATTTCTTGGTTTGTATTTCGATGAAAATTTATTGTGGTTCAAGCATATTGAAACACTGAGAAAACAAATATCACCTATAATAACAATATTGTCAATGGTATATTCAATATAGACCACCAGGAACCTACAGTCAACATACAAACCTAAACAACCTCTAGATATTTTTCCTTCGTGAACTCAAATTTTTTACTTTCATTCACCATGCCAAAAATACTTTCAAACACTCCCTACTTTGGTTTCAGACATGAGATATAACAACGAATTACAAGGTCATATGAAATATTTTGGCAAACAGATTCAAAAACAATATAAACAATTATTCATTATCGTAATTAAGTTTAAGGTTTTAATTCAAAATTACATTTGCACACATGTGAATTTACATCACTGATATTTGGAAGTATTACGATTTTATTACTTTAATTGAAAAAAAAATGTTTATTATTTTTATTCATATTATTGAATTTTTCCCCTGCTAACCAGGTTTGTATATGGTATTAGGTCTAATGTCAATGTTGATGACGGGTGGAAATTACCTGGAAATCAATCGCTTAGCTACCTTACGTCGAAATAATGTTTTTGTTCTATTCTTTTGAGATATTCCAACACTGTTCAATAAGTAACGTTCAAACTCAACTTTTTTCAAAGGGGCAACGTTGAGAGTGTTGAATAACTGGATGAAGTGAGAAACAAAAAACGAATTAGCTCAACAGTTTTGACGAGCGTGTTGTTATGTTCCATAGTGAATTTACTTACTCTTTTTTATAGGAAAATATGTAAATTGTCGATGTTGCGTTTATGATAAAAACTTACTACTTGTAGAAGTACTACTGATAGAAGTACTACTGATAGAAGTACTTCCGAAGCTTTTCAGGAAATTGAAATGGAAAAAATAATTTGAAAGAAAAACATATACAAAATTATGTGAATTGGTAAAAAATCAGAAGTTTCGAAGTTTTCGTCGACAACTAAACAAATTTTATATTTTGTTTCTCACTTTATCAAGTTGTTTGATATTGTTTCATACGACGTATAAGTGCCGCCAGTAGTGATACAACCAGAATTCTGGCCCATTTCAAGGTCACATCTAGCGATTGGAGATGGAAGATGACATCGGTACATGTGGCGGTACATGGGAACGTGTCATGTTCTGGGTACGGCGATTGGAGTTGGAATATGACATCGGTACATGTGACGGTACATGGGTACGTGTCATGTTCTCCCCTGCGGACAGGGCAGCAGGCAAAACTTTTTTATTTGAAGAGATATCGAAAAATTTCATTTGGAAAAAATGATCAGCGTCGAAAAATAGGCCGATTGAACTTGATTTTTTTCTGTCTGTCCGTCTGTCATCGCATTTGATTGAAACATGATAACTTTTGAACGAAAAGAGGTATCGCTTTGAAATTTGGTACATTTTTAGATCCCATAGGGCCGCAGACACCTATCAAATTTGAAGGAAATCGGAAAATTGGAAAGTCGTTTTTTCGGCATTTTTTCGACAAAATTTGGCCTTTCGGTTGTAACACGTTTCAGATCACAGTTTTGACTGGAAAAATTTTTACTCGCCATTTAAGGAGTCCTTATTCTTTCCTACAAAGACCTATTGTTGGAGAAAAATTAAAAAAAATTACTTTAGATTCTATGGGTGTTTATTGTGTAACATGTCGGTTTTTTTCGGACACTCTGTAGACCATACCGTTGCTCGTAATCGAAAAACAAAAAAACTGTCGTGTATGTCTCAAAATATTCTACACTTATTAGTCGAAACATTTTTTTCTAAACCGATCGGAAAATGGAAAAATCGGGAAATTTCTGAAATTCATGTTTGGAGTTTTTTTTTGTGAATATCTCGGAAACGGATGAGAAAATCAAAAATCACCAAGAGTGAAAAAATGATCACCCTAGTGTATACTATGGAAAACTTCAAAACATTTAGTGTCAAAAATAAATTGCCGAAACCCGGAGTCGAACCGAGGGTCTTTAGATTTTCAGTCTAACGCTCTTGCCACTGAGCTATTTCGGCTATGTAAATGAAACACAGATGATATGAATAGAATTTAATTTTCAAAATCAGTCATAATGAAAGAGTAATATTTGTAAACTTGCACATATTTTCGAAAATTCGCCACATTGAAGGAGAACTGCATTATTTCGTTGCTCATCGTAGTCGTACACACTGCGGTAAAGGTGTAGAATCCGGTGTCCTCACCGATTTTGACGAAATTTTCAGGGGAGGTTAAAAACGCCATAAAATGATTATTGACATTGAAAATTTTCCGCGGAAACGATGGAAAAGTGTTTTTTTTTAATAAAATACACTTTCGAGGTTAGAAACACCTAGAATAAAATTGATGAATATAACATAATTTTGGGCGTTTACTTACGTGATTTGGCTATATGACTCATCTAAAAATACTACTGTACAGTTTTTCTGCAAAAATATATAGCTTGGGTGTCTCAGTATTGGATATTTTTCATTTTGAAAATTGCTAAAATATCTGTAAATGAAGAATTTCCTTAGCTGACATTTCGCTGTCAAGTGTCAAAAATTGATGTTTAAAATATATGCAATGTTGTCACATTGCAAATTGATACCTAATATTATAAGATCAAAACCCGGGTGTAGAGTTTAGAATAGGTTACATTAGGTTAGTTAGGTTAGGTTACATAAGGTTAGTTAGGTTCGGTTACATTAGGTTAGTTAGGTTCGTTTACATTAGGTATCAATTTGCAATGTGACAACATTGCATATATTCTAAACATCAATTTTTGACACTTGACAGCGAAATGTCAGCTAAGGAAATTCTTCATTTACAGATATTTTAGCAATTTTCAAAATGAAAAATATCCAATACTGAGACACCCAAGCTATATATTTTTGCAGAAAAACTGTACAGTAGTATTTTTAGATGAGTCATATAGCCAAATCACGTAAGTAAACGCCCAAAATTATGTTATATTCATCAATTTTATTCTAGGTGTTTCTAACCTCGAAAGTGTATTTTATTAAAAAAAAAACACTTTTCCATCGTTTCCGCGGAAAATTTTCAATGTCAATAATCATTTTATGGCGTTTTTAACCTTCCCTGAAAATTTCGTCAAAATCGGTGAGGACACCGGATTCTACACCTTTTCCCACACTGCAACTTTTGCTACACTGTTCCATGAGAAAGAGAGAGAGAGGGTGGGGGACGACTCAGCCAAATCTTGCAGCATATATCGTATTTCGATGTGATTGATTCAAAATTGGAGCGATCGTTCGAGATGTTTCGGCAATACGTCTCTGGAAACGAAATCGATCGATCGGAAAATTCTCCCAAAATTTGCTTCTTGATTGTCTGTAGGCAAATTGCCACACATACAAGTAGTGCACTTGATTAATATCCTCGTTGAATGTCACTTTCTTCATGTTGAACTTTGAACTTCAATAGATATTTGAGTAGAAATTTGAAAATTTGCATCAACGATACACTTGTAATAAAGTATAGTAGTCCTGCAATTGTTTTTATATCAGATTCGAGACACAGCTTGGCAGGTTCGATTTTCTTCCAATCAGGTAAGTCTCCAAAACTGCGGTCTTCAAAAACAAGTCTCAGCTTGTAAGAATTGGAATCGGCAGGTATTTCGGCACTCAAAACATGCAGATGACCTTCATTCAGAGCAGTCGGAATCATTGGCATCCAATTTGAAGGCCACGTTTCGTTTCTATAGCCGCTAGCATTTTCAAAGGTAACAAACACTTTGGTCACTTTATCCGGCGGATTGATGTACAGAATATTGGAAAAAATGGCAGACAAGATTATATAACTTGATCTTAACACGGCTATTGCAGACAATCAACTGATCTCCCAATCGACTCACTCATACATTTATAAAACACAAAGACATGAAAACATTTTATTTTTCAGAAATAGGTACAGGTGTTATTCTACATGTAGGTTTTACATTGAATTTAAATCTATTTGAATTGCAAAATACGTTTTTCCGTGTAGGTGACGACGATGACGATCTCAGGTGCTCACATGAATTTTCAGGATAGGCTACCATACCATTTGCTGCACTACCCACGTCCATATTGCGAAACAGTGAATCAGACTACAACGCGTCTTTTTACCTCTATGATTTATGCACAGCGGTTTCTCAAAGGTAAAAACAGGTGGCTGATTGGCTGTAGCGTTCTCAGTATGAATTTTTTTCCAAATTAACAATGTGTGGTGGTTTTGATGCGTATTCGGCAAAGTAATTTTGGAGAATGTCGAATTTTTGATGGCCCTTCACATAAATAACATCGAAATCCGTTAAAGTTTGCCAAATACTGTACAAATCAGAGTATTCGACGAAACCATCGGAATATCGCAAGCCGTGCACGTTCTGTTCGACATATCTCACTTGACGTTTCTCTACAGCAGAAAGTGAACTATACGGCTTCGGAGGTTTCATCAAAAAATAATTCGTCTGCGTCCCATTGGTTATGGCAATTTCTTTGGGGTAAAACACACCACTCAAATCAAAACCTTGAATGTCTACTGCTACAAGCTTCATCTTCGGCGTCTCTCATACAACTGATCGTAACCCGCTCAGATCTCTTCAAGATAAATGTCTAACTATCTCACTCAAAGGTAAATTTTCTATAACACAATCGTGAATTATGATGCAATAGGCACGTGTGTTGGCAGGTAATCCATTTTTAGCTTCAATATCGAGCTTCACATCCACCGTACTCGATTTCACAAATTCAGCTCTTTTCGAAACGTCTACCACGAAAATAGCTCGATTTTTGAATGTTACATAATCGAGTAGTGGCTGCTTTCTGGGGGAGTTCATGTAGCTGGAATAGAATTCGGTGTATGTGCGATGCGCCTCAACGAAATCGCTTTTTTCAAAATCCAATCTCATTCGCTCGTGCGGGTAGATGTCACTGTTCAATGTCAATCTGATGTCCATTATATCAATATTATCAAAATATGTGGGATCTTTGTGCAAGTTGTCCACACGGCCTGTTTGGAATACTGTGATGATATATCGAGGACTCTCCATGGCAGAAGCAGTTTTGACAGCCCAAATTTCTTTCGTTGATCCCTCTGTTAATGCTGGTAGTTCGTGAAGTTCCCATTTTCGAAAGGGTATCATTATAGGTGTATCAGCTTTGATGGATTGCAATAGGTTCAAACGAATTTCATCATTAGGGAAAATGTGCTTCACTTTCAATTCGATACCTTCGATTTGCAATTTGGCAGTAGTCTTTCCAGGTGCATTGGCAGCATCTTTGACGAATATGCTGTTGTTATCGTTGCGTGCACGAACCAAACGTAGAGACTGTTTACCGCATGTAGCAAAAGTATAGTCATTGAAAATGCCCAAAAGGTGTCTGAGGGGAATGTGAAAGGTGAAAAATCCATCAGCATCATTTCGTAGAGATCCATTGGGATAATTCCATCCAGATGTACACATGTGGCTGGTATCGTCTGCACTATAACACAAGTATCCTCTGAGTGTACTCACTATTCCAGGATTACGAACTGTATCCAATTCTTTACCATTGAGTTCGTATGAGATAGAGTCGAAAAAGAAAGCTGGTGCATTATTAACAAAATTAACAGTTCCATCTCCAGCAGTTTTTTTCATTGTTCCTCTGATACTTATTACAGCATCGTACATGAGTAACCATGTTTCACTTTGTTGAATGGAAATTTCAACAATATCATTATTCTCGAAGGATTTCACATATGGGTAATGAGTTCTAGTTTCCAAACGTTGGAAATTTAGTGGAACTTCGTCGATGGCAAAACCGGGGTCGTCTCTGGGTGCAAATTCGTAGATGGTATGTGAAGGTCGTCCGTTGAAATATGCACCCGAAGTTATATTACAATCCAGGTGAATTGTTCGAACTTTGACAATTTTCACAGGTAGATCAGACTTGTGAACTTGACCAGGTGGCAGTAATCTCTGTGAGAATCCCAGTAATTTTCCAATGCAGTCCGCAGGTCGAAAATCAATGGCGTGTACTTTGCTGTAGATTTCACACTCTAGAGTATTGAGATTGGCTTTCAGAGAAAATACTTTATCACTTATATCGTCGTCCTCCTTCTCTCCACTTTCAGCGTCGTCGTCGTTTTTCCTTCTCTTTTTTACTTCCTTGGGCTTTTCCACGAATTTCGTGAGGAATTTGGCAATGTTAGTGATTTCGTAGGAACCAATGGGAATACTGATGATTTCTCTCTTGGTCGTATCAGCGTTCTTGAAATAGTAAAACTTTCTATTACCCTCCTCTATGTTTGGGATGCTGTTGTACGAGTGAAAACCAATCAAAGCCAAACCGTATTCGGCGTCAGGGTCCAAGGAAATCGGGTTGGTGAAGTCACTGCTAGCCGTGGAAGTATGACTTGTCAGCGTGACAATCAGAGACATGACTGAACCTCAATCAGTGCTACACACTAGTTTTATAGAGGAATTCCAAGCACAAATGCCCACAATTTGTCTCATTGAAATTTTGATAGCGATCATTGTTGTATGAAATTTTGACATTGCCCAGATATTTCACCAATTCCACAGGTGGTTTCAAACGACCTAAACTGTCGAAATCAAGATGCATATAACCCTGGTGTGTTGACTTATACCTAACAGTACTAACAGATTGTAAGCAAATTTTCTCGACTTTTCGCTATCTTGATTTTGATCCATTTCAACTGGAGAGTAGGTTTCGAGAGTTTGCCAGCAGAGGCGCACCTTACGTGATTTAAATTTAATCCATGCCATGATATCCGTCAATCCGTCTGCTCGACGGCCATTCGATTATTTATAGATTTATAGGTTATGTTTATTCCATGGTCTTGTGTTTTGCATGCAAATTCTTGCTTTCCCGCGAAATGCTAGAAATTGAGTACCTAGGGTGCGTTCCACTAAGCGATCACAACGATCACGCTCACGACCACAGTTTTTCCCGTTCCACTTACCTGCGAGCGTTACTGTCGTAAGCCCAAGTGGAATGGACTATGGTTCGTTTTGAGCGTGGAGGTAAATAATACAAATGGGGAGTTAGTAAAAAGAACACAAAATATTTAAGACGTTGAGTTTTAATCTGAAAGCCTTATAAATAAACAAATAATTATCATTACATTGATTTATATTGAAAGAATAGATAATTAGTGGTGTATTTAATTAATTTAAGTTCGAATATTATTAAAATGTCTTTGACGGCAACAGTTGGATATTTGGTGATGCGTCGTAATAATGCTTCAGAAAGTAGTTCATCCAGTTCAGATGAAGAATGGTCTACAATTTTACAAAAATATGATTGTGAAAAAAGAAAACTTCGACCACGTATTATTGCTTACGATAACGTAGTTTATCGTTACTCCGATGATGAATTCAAAAGTCATTTCAGGTAAATAATTTTCTTGCGCATATCTATAACATTGTAGATTATGAAAATTTATCTAATGTAAGTCTTTGTTGTTTTTTTTAGACTTTCAAGAAATACATTTAATTATTTACATGAATTAATACGAGAAGATTTAGTTCGGCACGTTCCTGGATGCCCTACGATTTCTTCCTATCATCAATTGATGATTTTCTCAACGCTCACGCCGACCCACCTCTTGAGATGGGTCGTTGTGAGCTTCGCGTGAGCGTTAGTCATGACGTCATGAGTGACGTTTTCGCCGCGACCACAACGACCGCGGTCGTTATGTGGAACGACTAAAGGAGCATTTTGATCGTTTTGAGCGCTTAGTGGAACGCACCCCTAGTCACAGTAAAGGCACAGTAAAGGATAACTTACTGTGACCTAGTCATCACATTTTGACTGATTATTAGGTATTCCTTTTGCTTTCAATTTGATGAAAAATAAAAAACTCAGTGATAGTGATGTGATTTTAAATCTTCCGAAACAATAGTTGTGAGTGAAACTGGAAAGTATTGATATCTTATCTTTCTATTTTCTGAGGAACCGAAAATAGGTAAGTACTATTTTCTTCATAGTGTTAAAAAAATGCAATTTTAATGTGTTTACGAGCCAATGATATAGGAATAAGTAATACCTATACGTTACACGAGCGTTTTATTTTGAGCTTTGTAATTGGGTTTACTGAATGAATCGTACACTCCTCAAATGGTAGGTAGGTATAGGTATTTCATTTCAAATTGATGAGTTGTTTTGGCTTCAAATGTTCTGAATGAACAATTTGTTCAGACAAGTCAAGATATACCTATTCTATGAAAATCATAGCAAGTATTTTTCTAGGATGTGACGAGAAATCTGAATGTTCGGATTCAGAGGTTTTCAATGAAGCTAATAACGTTTGATATTAGTATTTTGTTCAAATCTCTAGATTGATAATTTGCTTCAAAAGTATCTATACCTACTTCTTGTGGTTCGATCCTGACATACTAATAATGTATTGCAATGAAAAAGTTTCACAATCTGAACAGTAGGTATTATAAGACCTCAATATCAATAGCCTTCTGATGAAATTCATCAAATTGTTCGAAGGCTCTATATAAATTAGGTGCAGAGTAAAAATATGAAAACAATCACATTATTTCTCAACAATCAATTTATTTCTCACTTCATCAGCTGAAGTATTTTTTTAGTATAGGTATCCATTTATTTGTTTTTTGTTGCATTGTTTCAAAACTACTGAGGCGGATTAACCCTTTCAGTGGCGATTTATTTCTGTAGATGTAAAAAATTATTTACTGGCTGTAATGTATTATTTTAGTGTATATAAACATGATTTTGAGCTTTACTTATTTTTTTTCATTATAGTAAAGAAAAAAATTTATGGGTACAATTGTACCCATCGGCAGTCAAAGGAAAATTCAGATTAAAAATTATAAAACTTTATTTTTATCAAAAACATTTCAAACTCTGAAAGTAACTATATAAAATAGCTCATATTATTTTCGATGGAAATTTATAAAGCAATTCTTGTCTTTTTGAAGACATAGATGAATTTTGCATTTTGTGCATTTCCATCGAGATTTTCCACCACAATTCTGATGTTTACACCTCAACGGAAGACCTTGACCGGAATGTTCAGGCCAGTGACCGACATTATCATAACGAATTTCATCAAGTGGCCTAACTTCAACATTTTGACGTTTAACTGTTGAAGGACTGGATTCATTTGCCGATGAAGGTCGCCCTCTTTTTCTGTTATGATCTTGTTCAACCTTCACAAGAGATTCACCTACATGCATTCTGAAGTGCAACAAATCCAAAACATCCCTCTTTGCAATTCCCAGAACAGCTGCATCCTTTTTGTACTCCAACCAAGAGTTGATTAGCGCCATATCGATAGCATGGAAAATCATTCTCACTGTCCATTTCTTGCATCGACTTTTAGATCTGTAATAAGCAATAAGCGCATCTGCCTTATCAGTTCCCCCCATTGAAGAGTTGTATTTTTGTATTATTTCAGGTCGCTTCACCTCAACATAAGTTTTTGTAACCTTATCCCATCTCTTTGCAGTATCTTCTTTTCCAACACCAACAAAGTTGGAAGCTAAAGTTACTGGTTTATTATCTAACCAGTTTACAATTACGATTCCATCAGTAGAAAGCATAAGTTCAGATGTTCCCCTCTGTTTCTTCAAGAAATCTTTTTTTTTTGTAATTGGTGGTTTACAAAATCTATCTGATCTAATTGTACCGGCAGCAAGAATACCCTTCTCGTTTAGTATCTGCAGGAGATGGTATGTTGTGAAGTAATTGTCACAAAATAACCTATGTTTGCCGGGTTTCAGATGTTCACTAAGTTGTAAGACGACTGTTGCTCCTTGCCCATATATCTTTAACAAATTTGGTTGGAATTCAGTCGTTTTGCCTTGGTAGACGATGAAGTTATAAGTCATTCCACTCTCCCCGCTCAACAGATAAAGTTTTATACCCCAGGGATGGGGTTTATTTTTTATGTATTGTTTGAGAGAAAGTCTACCTTTGAAAGGTATCATCTGCTCATCTACACAAACGTTTGTTTCAATATCTAACTCTCTACATCGTTTCAATACAGAGTCAAAAATTGGGCGCACTTTCCATAACTTATCTTCACTGTTTCTAGGTGCTAAATTGTCTACGCAATGTACGTGCGTGCGTAACTTGAAATATCGCTTCTGAGTCATCGTCTCAGTAAATAAATTTACCTTCAGCGTTCTGTCCCAATACATACTAAGTCTAGGAAACCTCAAATTTCCTGCAATTATTGTCAATCCAAAAAAGGCCCTCATTTCTGATAAATTTGTTGGCTGAAAGCTAGTGGTCCCATTCTGAATAGCGTACATATTCGTATATTGGACTATATTATCGAAAAAAGTATTGGGAACGTATTTCAGGAAGTAAGTAATTGGAAAATTTTCAGTTATGTCGTTATTAGATAAGCGAGAAGTTTGGCAATTCAAATCTTTTGTTAGATACCCAACATTCTCTAACCATTTCACGAGTTTTTTTGGAGTGACCCATTCATAATTATTTTCTTCAACCCGCTCGGTATTATTTATAGTTACATTATCATCATCTGAGCTGCTTTCATTCTCATCATCGGAGATGTCCTCGTATGCTCCACTGATGGGTCCTTCTTCCTGTATCCTTTCTCTGTATACCACATCATCATCACCATCATCGGCGTCGTCACTCAAACACTCTATATCAGATGTGCCAGTTTCCAACTCCTGCAGTAGTTCTTCCTCAGTCAGAAAAGGCCTATTCCAGCGCTTTGAAGCCATAGTGGTCTGAATAATAATAAGGAAAGAAAATTACAAACTCAAAATAAAACACCACTTCAGTGTTTTTGGGTACAATTGTACCCTTCAATTTTTGTGATCACGTAGTCAGTCACACAAATGAAATATGAATGAAATATATCTACTATCCGTAAAATACATGTTTTTTCTATAAATTCTAACAATGAAATATAAATGATGATCATTGATACAAACAGTAAATGAAGATTACAAATAACCTTACCTACTTCGACTGTCTCGCACATGAATACACTGACACTAAACGGTTTGAACGTCAAAACAATGACACTGTTGTTGCCATCTATGTATAGAAAGTGAAAGTAGATATACAAGGATTTCAGTTTCTGCTAATGCGACTTCATCTATTGAATGCTTGAAGCTTTTATAGGTTCCTGATTCCAATGGGTACAATTGTACCCATGGCCACTGAAAGGGTTAACCTAATGAAAAGTGCATAATTTCATGGAAAATGCATATTTCAAATAGTACCTCTATTATTAATTCTTTGGTGTTTTCCGAGTTTTTATTACTTCTCCCAGTTGGAAAATGTTACTTATGCCACTTGAATACTTAATAGTTTTTTAAAACACCAGAGCTACTTAGAATGAAGTTACATTTTGCAACTGGGGAAGTAATATTCTGTTATTTGAGTCATGCATATCCACTATTCTATAAGTAGACCCACCTTGATTATGATCATTTTTGTGGAGAGAAAGATTTTGCATTATTGACGTTGTATGGTACATGAATGGAGTTTTTACATATTTTCTAATATAGAATTTCACTCAGGATTTGTAGAATTTCATGAAATTCTTTATGAAATTCAATCAAGTCAATGTAGACACCAAATGAAACACCCCTCTCAATGATATAATATAATTTCAGAAAAATAAAAAAATATATAATAATAACAGCAACAACAACGGTTTGTGAGATCATAACATATCACCAACAAACTTGAAGGATTGACTTTATTCTTCCAAATCAATTCGATTTGTTTACAGTAAATATAAAATCCTGAGCTTACCAGTTCTTAAACGAGGTCTATCACACAACAATACTCAAAAAGGGGATATTTGAAATCATCGTCGTCAACTTTCTTTTCATTTTTAAATTCCTGTTTGGTAGGCTCTAATTTTAGGAGCATGTTGTACCTACTGTTTAGTTTTAGTTCTTTAATGAAGGTTATTAGTTAGTTTCATGAATATTTTTTTCAAATGACCTGTTATTCGAGGGAGGCGGAAAAATCATATGTATAACATGAGAGTGAAGCGCCTTTACCTCCCTTGAATGATTACTGCCTTCCGCTACGCGTCGGGCACTAAACTCCATCCTCGGGAGGAAAAGTAGGACTTTGTTCCCTTGTTATACAAATAGCTATTTTGTCTAATTAGACATATTTTATCATTTTTATATTCAGGAATTTGGTATTTCAGGTAATTGAAGTAATCCTGTTTAGTGTTGCTTTCAAGAAACAACTTAGCAGTAATTTTGTGGAAACGTGAAGGAACCCAAAAGTGATTTGAGTATAATTGTTTATTTTCCTAAATATGCAGATATTAGTAGCAAGGATGATATCTCGGATGATGTGTTGCAACATCTCTTTTTGTCAAGCGAAAATATATGGTATGCATATTATATACACACACACACACACACACACACACATATATATATATATATATATATATATATATATATAAAAAGTCTCATTTGCCATCTTCTAGGTGATGTCTTGAGTTTCAATCTCCGAACTCGACTCTTAAACTTATGATCACACGTAGATATCTAATCCAAGGAAAATATTAAACCAAACAAGAAAAATATGTTATGGCTCCTAGTTAACTTCTTAAGAAGTATATAAACAATTTATGGTTTGAAAGAAAGAGGAGCTGCAAGAAAACCCAAGTATGAGGTACATGGAAGATTCATATTCTGGAATATTCCATAGGTGTGGTGAGAGAATTAATTATATTCATGAACAGTCTGTCAGTTCAGACTCTAGGAATGAATCATTGACGGACGCTCAAAGAAGTCAAATTTAAAATGATGATTTATGAATTCAATTCAAGTAGGAACCTATGCCTATATGATAATTTTTTTACAAGAAAAAAAGGCAAAATTTATCCTCTTTGAGTGCCCGCCATAGCTTCAATCCCCAAGTCTGAGAACTGGCAGAATTGGAAACTAGTAATCTAGGACACCAATTGATCATTACAAAGTATGAACCTTTTCCTCATCTCATATTGGACTTCTTCTGTAGTTATTTGTCCCTTTATTATTTATTGCAGTTTCGCTAATTTTGCCAAGTGTTTTGATTTTCTGGGTGCATTCCTCAATTTTTGCTCTTTTGCACAACATATGCTTAGTCTTGATAATACATATGTTGTCAATGTGAGTTTGGATAACTCAAATTTATGTTGTGAACAACCAACCAGAGTTTTTGGCATGAAATTTGATAATTTATACAGTATATCTGTTAAGCAATTTCTTCTTAGGTCCTTTTCAAATGTTTCGGAAATGACACTTTCCACTTCCGATAGGAAAGAAATTATATTTGAAGAGGGAAAGGTCAGATATCCCCTGCTCTTAACTTTAATATATTCATTAAAGACTTCGTTTCCATTGCCGATAATTGTTCTGGAACAATCTTGGCAGGTAGTCTTTGCCTTCATTTTTTTGGCTACATAGCCACAGAAATAGGCGAATGCCTCACTTAAATCTGTGAACTCTTCAGTAACTTCAGCTATTCCATCCGATATCTCTATATCGAAGGAAAATTTATTTTTTTTTCCTTCCAGCTCTCCAACAGTCAACAATGACTTCATCATCTCTCCTCCAGAAACGTTGCTACCTCGTGGCGGTTTTATCAAAGAATAGAGTGACATCAGACGAAATATCTGGCCAACCTGAAGTGATTCAGGGTGTGTATTGCAACCTCCTGCAGATCTCATCATACCAAAAAAATGCTGAAATGTACAAACCATTGATGAATATTGAGTTGGATATACAATACAGAATTGGAAAGCAGATAGTTTGCAGTAAATGGTATGTTTTTATAATCAATCCCTCAAAATATTGCAAAATGTTTTGTTTAGAAATTGGTACACTTTCAAAATCAGCTATACTGTACTCCTTCAATAGTTGTGAAATTATGACTAATTCTTTTATTTCTAACTAATTTTGAAGTTAACATACTTTTTCAATTGAAATAGTAGATTGTACAGATAACATGTAATACTTCTTGTATAGTATATTATATTGTTTGAACGTCATTATTTTGTGGTGGATCAATATTTGTTCCGTAGTTTTTTTTGGTTTGTAACCTACCACAATCTGAAAAAATAAGAATTAATATTGGAATCTATAAAAGTGTAGAAGGTAGATTTCCAATCTACCCTGAAAATTCGGTATTGTCTATACGAGATATTTGCATTTGAAAAGGAATTTGCCTAGAAGTTTTGAGAACGGAAGCAGATTTAGTTTCCAAAACGTTAACAAGTAAGTATTTTTATATATATATCAGTTCTCGTTATTTTTCTGATAGGCAAAGTTTGAGTTATAGAAGAAGTTGCTGACTAATTGGACTTATTCTATCCAGAAAGAACTGTTTTTCGATAGACGCAGCAACTTTTTGGGGTAGATTGAAAATCTGCCCTTCTACACGTGTATAGATTCCAATATCAATTCTTATTTTTTCAGATTGTGGTAGGTTACAAACCCAAAAAACTACGGAACAAGTATATTATACTAGTGTATGTTGAGTTGCAAGGACCTTTTTATATTGTACAACTCCATAATTTTTCAATCCAATACTTTCTAACTTATATGAATAGTAGTTTCAGTGATTTCATTTACTTTTTGTAGGCAATCAGAAATTACTAAAATAAAAATGAATTTACTGGCCATCAGTATCATTTCCTTGTTTCATATTCCATATATAAATACAGATTCTCAGGGTATATTTGCAGTAATTGAATGGCATGTATTCTGGAAAGCTCGAAGCACATTGCTTTTGATGAGATGTAGGTCTTGACAGTCCTCGCCTTCTTGAATTTTTTTAATTGATTGGATACTAAAGTGTTCAACTTTGTATTTATTGATTCATTTATTGATGCTTTGATGGTTAGCCATCATATTTTTTCATTTCTTCTCTTCCAAATCCAACTAAATGTAGAGCAACTAACTGTCATGCACAGAACAGATAGAACTCTCAGAGTACTATGCTTTGACCCCAAATTCATTTACATACCATTGAACTGGCCGAAACTTGATGATAATCAATATATAAAAGTTTTACATTTTCCTGTACGATTTTCACTAACATGACACTGTTGTCTCTATCTATCTATTTGAGGATCTTACAGGAAACTGATATTTTCTGTTATACAATGTACAGAATTATGCTTTGTTATTCACATATCAAAAATACTCCCATTTATTCACAAACTTTTTGCTCATAGATCAATGTATTTATAGAAAATACCTCTAGATGATCTTGATTGATTCGGGAAGTCATTAAATAGGTAAAACCAATGCTGCTCAGATACTCAATCAAATCAAGGGTACAAGAAACTGTTGCTTTCAGTCCTTCAGACGTTGAATCTGATAAATATTTTTTTTTCTCAGAACAAGCTTCCCATGACTTGAGATAATCTAGAAAATCTACCAGTTCCTGAAAAAAAACATTTTCATTAGAATTTGGAGCTAATTTAAGAGAGCAAAAATTATTGAATCATATAATTCAACTGAATGTTCAATTTCCCTTGATTGAAAAACAAACTTTCATCTTCTGTGAATGGTTAAATTAACTTAGCCGATTGAATAATTATTTTGTTGAGTTCTAGGGATCTAATTGATGATAGTTTTTCATTGCTAGAACTAATTGTGTCAACAAATTTTGGGGAAGTTGAAACATTTGCTGTTTCCATTTAGCAGAGTGGTTACCTTGTACTCTCTTGATTTATTCCTGAGGCCTGAATCAGGTGAACGAGAATTCATTATATCGATGATTCTATTAATTTTTTTGCAGAACATAATTGTAACATCGATTTCTTCAAATGATTCAATTTTATTTTTGTAGGCCTCCATTGCCAGAGCAGTTGTGTTACTGAAGAGCTGGAAAATGATATATGGTTCCAACTACTACTACTACTACATGAGGTGTCACTTGAATGGACAACTGGCACAACTGAGAAAATGATTCTGAGTTGAAATTGAGAAACTTTCTTGAATAGGGGTATGTGTCATGTCCTAATTTGGTACTCGCCAATTATATCCAAATTTCGATTTCAATTCCTGCGAATCTACTCCAGGAATATACCAGTTTGGGAAATGACACAACCATTTGTATTTCATAGTCTTACCTGGAACGCTAGTCTAGTACACATTTTCTCCCCATTTTTTGGGTGTAGGTGACTTTCAGTCAGTTTGTAACATATTTTAAATTGCTTTGTAGATTCGAAATTGAATAGATGTTCGAAATTTGCGAATGATACAAGTCCTTCGGGAATCTGAAAAGTCAATTCAAAAATGATTTCTTTTCCGTGACGAAAATAATTCACATACTTTGAAAATTCTTTTTGCCACTAAATTGTTTCTCATACATTTGATGAGGTGAGGGAAATCTGAGCACATACGCAATTTTCTTGAGGAATCAATAGGGTGTTCACACCAGGGCTCTAGGGAATCATTTATGCCCAAATGAGACCACATCTTTCTGTTCCAAGTGGCTCCATCACTTGTTACAACATCGATATAGAGGCCAGCATTTTCACATAAAATGATGCACTCCAGGACCAGTTTCGCCTGAATATCACCATTTATGTTGCCTCCAGACAAAAAACATGCCAATGCCTGTAAACTACGTCCAGCAAAAGGTTGGAACATAAAAACTAGAGCATGATCTCCAAGTTGGTCTGCCATTTTCTCAGGGGTGTGGTTTCCGAGATCAATGAACCCAATCATTTCCAAAGTATTCTTGTCAAATTTTTTTGTGGCTGTTATCTTACATTCATCTATCAATAGGCACCCATGCCTTTGCCACTCTTCAAGATGCTTACATTTTTCCTTCAGTAAAGAAAATACCTCTGCTTTGAAACCGAATCCTCCATCAATGTTTCTTATGTATCTGAATAATGAATGTAACCAATCAATATATAATTCAATAGATTAGTCAGAAACTTGAAAATGATACATCCTCTGGTTCTCTAATCAGAGATGAATTATTTCCTATCAAATTTGTATTTTTCAAATCTCTACATTAGTATGTTGAAAATAGAACATTAAACGATATTTCGGTAATTTTCAAAACGTTTTGGGTTTTTATAGTACCTAGATATTTTGAAAATGTGACAAGTGTTGATAAAAAAAATTAATATATCTTTAAGTTTTAGATATGTAAAATATCATTACATTATTTTAGGTACTTCATGGTGAGAAAAATTATTTTGTTTTTAGAAATTTTATTGTTGAATTTGTTTTATTTTTCAATAACAATTTTGCGCCATTTTAGATGTATATGAAAAATTCAAAAAATCAACTTGCTCATTTAAAACTTGGATTATGTTGAATACATTTCATTTCCTAATGAATAAATACTATGTACTCACCTTTGAATGTTTTCTCATAGAGCTATAATTGTTACCAAATGACTTTTCTGTTTTAATTACTTCTAAATAAACAATGAGATTGTAACCTTTGGTGTAGAAGTTATAAACTTTTTTAGAGATCAATTACCCTAACACCAAACTGATTTTGTTGGCACTTGACGCCCGTTTCGCACTCGTAAATTGATACTCGATTTACTTCTGGTGAAGATGCTAACCTTGTTAGCGAAACGCGCGTCGAGTGCAAACAAAATCAGTTTGGTGTTAAGGTAATTGATCTCTAAAAAGTTTATAATTGAATACTTCGTTGTTGAATATATTTTATTTTCTAATGAATAATTGTTACCATATGACATTTCGATTTGAATTATTGAATACTTCGTAATTGAAACAGGATTTGTTCTTACCTGGATAAGGTACTGGGGGACGGTAATGGAAGTATATTGTTGTCCCTCATATGGTTATACAACCGTGTACTCTTAATTTTCATCAATATACAAGAATACACCCAATCCAGCGTATATCTGTTTCCTTTTTTCTTGCATTGACTTGCTTTGTAACAGGCTTTGATCATTTCTTGTTGATTTTGTGGCAAACCCTTGATGAAATGATCCAGCCTCAAATGGTCAATTTGATCACGTTTCAAATTACATATTACTTTAGATAAATGTCTGTTCCGTTGTTTTATGTTATTAAGTTTTTTTTTATCTTGCCTTCCAGGAAAATGCGTTTTTCCTTTATTTCAATCTTATTTTTCATGTAATATTTGTAGCTTTTGCATGGCTTGCAAATGCTAATGTTCTCAGGGATGAAAATTGAACAAGATTTGCTGTTTCCCTGACAGACATTTGATTCGTTTACAGTTTTGATATAGTTATCTAAGTCTGCTTTCGTTTCAATTAGTTCACGAGAGTTGTATGACTTGTTGTTGAGTTGTGCCTGTACATAGTGTTCAGTAACAACGACAGATCTTTCTATCATGTACTTTCCATTCTCTGTTATCACTTTGGAAAAAAGAATTTGTTTGTCTAATTTATGTGAACCCCAGTTGCAAGGGAGGTTCATTTCCAATTGCCCTGACATTATCAGATGGTATAATGATATATCACCCTGTTCATCATATCTACTGGGAATATCATGAGCTGCTTCAGGATTGGATACAGGAATGGCTGGAGGGGAGCTGCAAATGAAGGAAACTATTCAATGAAACATGAAAATATAGTTTCAACCTCAGCAAGTTCTATCATCTATAAAAAATATACAAGTTTAAATTAACAAGGTATATTGTAGATTTTTTTTAAGTCGGCCTTTCCGCTACCAAGGCCAATCACCGATGCCGGTGAGCACACTTCTCCCTCAGTCAACCTGAAGAGCTGAGTCATGCCCCATAGTGTAGAATACATCCCAAAGACAATGCGGTTGATTGATTTGGAATATTTCCGAAATGATTATATTCGAATAAAATACATTTGCAAATACAAGAATGAATTTGTCTCTAGTTGTTGAATATACTGAATTCTCCCTCCCCTAGAAATAAATATTTGTTACTACAATAATTAACATACGTCAAAATACAAATGGTATAATACCAGGGCATATATCAGAATACGAAGGCGTATCATGGAGAAAATCACAAACACAAAATATATGAACACTGCAAATTTTAAAAATTCAGAAGGTGATATCGAGTCGGTATTAGGCAGGTGGTTAAGTGATATTAAATTAGTAGTATTTTTAATAGTAAAATTTCCCCTAGTATTTTATGGAACAAAATAAATTATGCACCTATCGTTTTGAGCCACTGAAAGATAATTGGGAATTCAGAACGCGGCGCTCTCTTTTCATTAGGAAGTTATAATCCTTCGAAGTTTAGAGAAAAGGTATATACCAACTTTTTAATATTTTAGGTGACAAATGTACCCAGCTGGAACTCTGTAGGGAATAAAAAGCGGAGATATTTGAATTGCTCAGAATTTGTGCCTATAAATTTCAGAGCTTCCATACTATGAGCGAAACACTCCCTTCGCAGTTTCTTTTTTGCTTACAGAAATTCAGTTCTGGTGGCAGCTAAAAACGTCAATCGTATTGTTCAAGAAAAAAAAGGTGAAATAGGTATGACCTATTTATCCCATTCTTAAATATTGGTATTTATGATATTACTCACCAAAAAATAGGGAGCGCTTCATTTTTAAGTCTTTTGCGGCCAACATCTTCCGGTGGAAAATGTTTTGAGCATACATAAGAACCGCTACTCAAAAATTTACCACTAGCTTGAATCCAACTTGATCGTTTATGTTCATCCTATGAATTCAAAACATGAGTTGGTATAGGCATATTTGAGTTATATGAGAACTGTTGTAATCAACGCAGCAACTTCTACACTATTCCAATATTAATTCTTAAGGCCGTAAAGGCAGTAAAATATGGTAGATACATGTACTTTGATTCGCAATTGCATTGAACTTGCCTGGAAATAGCATAGTGTACGACGGCCTTAATTTTTTTCAGATTGTGATAGGTAAAAATCAAACTACAAAGAATTATCATCCAACACAATTAAAATAATGTATTTTTAACAGTAATCGAAGGAAACTTGTCTTCAATTTTGGCCTTAGAATATCAAAAATGATCTTTTTCTCTTGATGTATTGATGAGATAATTGGTAAATTTTTTGACAATAAGAAATCACTTACCTGTGGTACTTTATGAAGATGGATCGTAGATTCTCCTCCACTAACACCACAAATAATGCAAAATCGGTTCATAATAAATCTAACTATCACTATAAAATCAAACGAATACAAGAAGAACAGCAACGATAAACACTTAAAAATAATATAAACAAGAAAAACGTGAAAGGAAACAAGAACTAGGAACAAGATTTCAAATAGTAAAGGAACTTTCAAATGCATTCAAATTCAAATCGAACTGTCAAACATTTCAAAAAAGTCAGTAGTTTTTTATTAGACGAACTCGACCTTACGTGTTTTGCATACTGATAATTCTATTGGCGAACGAAAGATCCCGCAAGAGTTTATCCAATGAGACCGCCGGAACCGAAAATCGCTGGTAAGCTGCCGCCTCAATGAAAATGTACCCTTAGAAAATCGCATTTGTGTCACTACCTCAACACCATCTACCGTCAAAAAATGTAAGTTTACTCTCCGATTTCTCAGGTCGAGAGGAATTGGCTAAACAAAAGAATATCGGTCAACGCACCAGGGTTATATACATCTTGGTCGAAAT